>JAGXCT010034489.1:0-28485 GCA_022495035.1 Philopotamus ludificatus
AATTAGAATACTTCCACCTCCTTATGAATGAAAAATATGCTCAATTTAAAGAAAAATGTCCGAATAGTTTATTTAATAATCTTATTTTTTTTATGGAACATTGTTTGATTATTTACGTTTAAAAAACGAGCTTAGCGTTATTTATTCATGCTCCGAATTTTCAAAAAAATCTGTTCATGGAAAAAATAATCTTGAGTCGGGATTTCAAGAAGTACAGACTGCTAAGTAATGATTCAGTTTTTGAAGAAAAGACAGAATTTAGTCAGTTGTTTAATACAATAGTTGATAGCGTATGCAATCAAATCGAATGCCGATTTTTTGCAATGTCTAAATTAAAATACTTCCACCTCCTTATGAATGAAAAATATGCTCAATTTAAAGAAAATTGTCCGAATAGTTTATTTAATAATCTTATTTTTTTTATGGAACATTGTTTGATTATTTACGTTTAAAAAACGAGCTTAGCGTTATTTATTCATGCTCCGAATTTTCAAAAAAATCTGTTCATGGAAAAAATAATCTTGAGTCGGGATTTCAAGAAGTTTATAAAATAGGAAAACTATTTTTTACTATTCCAAGTACCACTGCGTCAGCAGAACCCTTGTCTTCTGCTCTAAACAGAATTACAACATGCTATCGAAGCTCATAAGGTCAGGAAAGACTATGTGTCCTAAGCTTAATATAATATCTTGATGCTAACAATACTATCAGTTTCAAACCTTTGATTCAAAGAATAGAAATATCGGGATACCGCATGAAAATCAATAATGACGTATTAAGTCAGATACTCGTTTAATCATCAAAGAATACCATTAAAATTCACTTTTCTATGATCCACAATACAGTTACATGAAAAAATCAGCGATAAATCGAATAAATATGGTTTCAACGCCGTAAAAACTATCACGGGATAACAAAGATGATCAAAAGACACATGTAGATGTTTCCTAAGTCAATCGAAAGAAAATAGGAATTTAAATAAAAGATTCTACCGCTTTCTTCATATTCTGATTCATCTGATTATGGATTGTCAGCTGGAGATATGGATGATAAAACACACATTATTTTTATTCAAAAAGGGGATCGATTTTTAATTCCCAAGATAAAGTTTAGAATAGTAGTTAAAAAAAAAAATTAAATGAAGAATATAAAAATAAAATCTACTCCCATTCATGCTCAAGAAGATCGAAAGATCTCAATGATTCGAACTGCAAACACTTTGTAGGATATTGCCGATGTTAAATCGCGGCTAAGTCCGCTTACCGATGAACTGACCAAACTGGATCCACAATAAATGTTCTGCTCGGTTCTAACTATAAGCATATACATCAAGATTTACTGGCAATGGTTTAAACCAGGTTCTAATCCAAATATGGATCGAGTGCGTTATACGGATCTCTCCAATTTCTCCCGTACATGAACATAAGAAGATACTTTCTCACTAATTTTCAGCAAATTCTGAGACGCAATCACAATATTTTTTAACTGTTAACGATATCTGTCGCTTATATCGCAATAAAAATCAAGAACACGCGACAAAAATGAGTGTTTAAATATATAATAATTACTCACGTGCTTCGATTTGGAACTCATCTGATCACACACCCACTAAATAGCGATTTTCCGTTAGAAATAAATAAAAAAATAAACACTTTTCGGCGAAAAAGAGATGGTTTTTGCGCCGAGCAAAGCATATGGGTCACAAAACGTTACGAAAGGTTGAGCACCAAAACGGCAATGGTGAAGAAGTGCTCGGTTAGCATTAAAGCAGTCATTGTTCTAATGACACTTTTATAATTTTTTCGAGATTGTAGGAAACGATTCATCTCATTTCCTACTGAGTTTTCCGTCACATGCCAGAAGACATACACTTGTTTCTTTTTGTTTAATTCGAGCATTGAGCAATCAGTAGCCCACAATGACAATTGTGCGTAGCTTTTACAACAACAACAAAAACGGGGCAATTATAAACATAAATACGTGAAATAATATTTCCAAGAGATGGATTTACAAGAAAATGTCATATTACTTGTTTTCGCAATCCAATATCCATATACATATTTCATTCTGAAAGTGATAGTAAAAGTTACGATCTATTAAAACAGTACACGTCGAGGTATATAATCTATAATTTTTTATTACAACGTTTGATCAAAAAAATTATCGATTTTTATAATCCAGCGGGTTGTATCGCTTATAAAAATTATAAATAAATAATTTTAGAGTGGTATATCCGCTTGTTATTTTTTAATAGGATAACACTAATATATTGAAGATTTATGGGATATTATAGTTATATAAAACTATAATTTAATATTAAGAGAATTTTACTACGTAAACGTTTCATTTCATTGAACTGTATGAATTAATTATTAAATTACACAAGAGCAACCACAAGTGTAATAAAACATTATTATTGCCAATAAATAGTTTCTCTAATAAATCTCGTTTTTTTTTAACGGTGACATTGCGAAAAGCTATGCGCTGACGCAAATATATTATTACGAATACCACACGATACTAAAAATACAGGTTGTAAAACTGGAAAATGTGGAACATTAATTAAAATCTGAAATCGCACGAAAAAAACTAGCGATGCGTTTCATGCGGCATAGTCGACGCCCAAATTGCGGGTTATCGTCCAAATCGACAAACAACCGGGCGTTCCGAAATGACATTCCGACTGATACAACAATCGTCAACAATACGTAACGAATCGAGCAAATTAGAAATTTGCCACAGTGAAATTATATATTTCTTTTGGTAAACACACACGTACACGCCCTCTTTCTACCAATTATAAAAAAAAACTGGACTGTGGCCAAGAAGCGTTAAAGCAATATGAAATTATCAAATTACGTGTTGGAGATTGCACAAGGATAAAAGAAATGTTGTAGTGAAAATTTCATGAAACAGCGAGTAGTGGGTTACGCCATTTTCTTGCGCGGAATCTAACGCCTGTCAGCAGGAGGCATTGTTCTGCTGGTCAAGAGTAGTCGTGGCAGACAGTGCCATAGCAATTATGTTGGCAATAATAATTGGCCATTTTGTTTCATGGTCTAAATGCGACTATCAAAAAGCAGTTATGTCAAACGAATATGAATATAATGGACACAAACATTGCAAACGAACGATTGTTTTTCAATTTTCATTGATACATTTCCACAAATTAGGAAATGTAAACAAAATGTGAGGGATTAAGAAAGAATGAGAATGTGAAGAAACCGTTAGATTAGTCAAGAAAAAAACCATGCACATCCGTTGTGCCTTTGCGTAGGTTAGATCCTAAGAAAAAATAACTGCAACCCTGATAGCTTGAACGAAATGGCGAGGAATAAGCAGCATTTCCGTGCAAGTGCTTCCGTCAAATGTGAGGACAGATGCTCTCAGAAACTCTCCGGTAACCAGAGGTATTACCCTGCTCAACCACTTGGCCGAATATATAGATATATTTGATATCCTATCCACGCGAACGATTTCCAAGTTCAAACATATTTTTTTAAGTAATTTAATTAAAGCACAATTTAAATTATTCGTGTTATTCCAAAAAAAGCCGTTTTTTGCATAGAATATGCGAAGAATCCCAAGCAATTTTTTGGTAAAAAACGATATTTTACATTATTTTTTTTATCTTAGCTAATGATTCGTTTAAAAACATAATTCTTTCTGTGCGACCCTCACTGTGGAATGTATGATAATAACTAATCTTCAAATATGAATAAAAACATAAACAAGCTAAAGAAAAAAATATTTATTCTAAAAACAATATAAACTTTGTGTTTGAATCATTATTAACCTAAAAAATAATTATTTTATGTGAAGAAATTAATTGGAAATAAAAATAGAAAATGGTTTCTTGTCAAATATATGAAAAAATAAAATGAAAATGAGAATAAAAAAATAATAGTATTGTTTCGCAAAATTAGCCAATATCACGAACCCTTTCAGGAACATAATAAATTTGTATAGAGTTTCTTATAATTATTTAATACCTTATAAATAATCTAATCAGTTTTTTTGGACAGGGGTTGCGAACATTTTTATATAAAATAAAATAAAATGGTATGAACACAGGAAATACATCATTTAAAATATCATGAATTTAAATTAAACGAAAAAAATATATTTAGCATATTTTTTTTTTAACTTTTGAGGCCTAAAGGGGATAAAATGATATTGTATTTTTGAATAAATCCTATTTAACATGGCTGGTGGAAATAAAGAAGTATCAGAAACGAATCGCAGAGACTTCCAAATTTGGTGGACTGAAGATTATGACGGTATTAACCCTTTGCAATCCAAAGGTTTTTAATGGTCCAAATGCAAATGCAATCCAAAGGTCGGTTTTCTACCTTCTTTTTTCTCGCATTCGGTATATATTTCCTCCACCATTTCAGAGTTTTTCTCATAAAACAATACGACGTCGCATATTGGTCAGCCGTGTCTACCCTACCCATATTTTTTATGTAATTATTAATAGGCTTTCTAATAAGTTCAGGTTGGGTAGTAGGTTGAGATCTTCTGACTCTCCTTCTCACTGATTGGGATGATGATGTATACTTCGTACTTAGTATTATTACAATACGTTAATCTCTCCAAGCTAATACCAACGTATCTTTTTTTCTAAATGCAATTTTTCTCCCAACTGCTAATTTCGTTTTTTTTTATTTTGGAATCTGACCCAATGAAATGTTTTTCTTCAGATAACTCCAGTCGTTCTAATATCTCATCCAATTTACTCATGTAACCTAACCTAACCCAACCCAACCCAACCCAACCCAACCTAACCTACCCAACCTAACCTAACCCAAGCCAGCCCAGCCCAACCCAACCCAACCCAACCCAACCCAACCCAACCTAACCTAACATCATTGCTTTCAAATGCATTGACAGTGGAGATCTTCCTAGCTGGAGACAATTTCTGGATTATAAATGTTAAGAATTAACCTATTACAACTATATATATATAATTATCTATAAGCTGGGATGTAAAACTTACGTGTTATCCAAAAATATTGACTACCTCGCAAATATAATCCTCTCAGTAACAGTTCAGCCCAGATGCTAACATCGTTGAAAGTGTGCATTATACCTTCACCCGAACATATTTTTTTCCTACATTCCAAGAAACAATTGAATGGTTCAATTCAAAGGAAAATAATTATTATCTCTTCTAGGACATATTCCTGACTCATTAGGTAAAAAAAGATATCCGAAATGCTAAAAATAATTTGTAAAATAATTAAAGAAAATATGTCGACACGTTGTGGACAGTGGAGCTGCTGGTAAAAAATAGCTGTCCAATACGTATGGACGGTGGAGTACAAAGGGTTAAGGTATTATTATTATTAAACTGTCAAAGAGTTAACAAAGGCGGAAAAGCAGTATGTTTTTTATGTTCTGGGTCAGTTGTATGCAGAACTAAGTCAGTTAAATGGCATTTTGAGACAAACCATAAATCTCTCCTTGAAAAAAGTAAGGAAGAACAAAAAGAATTATTTATATTTATATTTTACCAATTTATCAAAAGAATTATTAATTTGGAAACATAATAAAAAGCATCTATAGGGTTTGATCTGATATCCGATTAAAAAATACTTACTTAACCTAACCTAACCTAACCTAACCCAACCCAACCCAACCTAACCTAACCTAACCTAACCCAACCTAACCTAACCTAACCTAACCTAACCCAACCCAACCCAACTCAACCTAACCTAACATGAACACACAAGCTGAATTTCTTTCTATAAAATATAAGTGGATATATTTACTAAGATTTAAGATTCTTAATTTGCATTAAAAAGTCTTAATATAATAAAGTTTCGATAGCTTCTTAGACATCAAATAGCTAAACAAACCAACGTTAAAGAGGGTCATATAAGAATAAATTAGTAATATTTTCTGCAGCACTTCGTACTTATATCATGGACAGCTGTTTCACTGCTAATGAACATAATGGATGATAGGAAATGCACAAAAGAAACAAACATAGATTTAGGGAAAATACAGCTTTTTTAGACTACCGTTAGATCATATTATATCGAATAAGCGTTTATCTAGGAAACTTTATATAAATAGGAATATTTATATAAAGTGACAATCAAAGAATTGTATATAATACCTTAAAATTTGTAAAACATGAAATGTATAAACATTTTCAATTATTGAAAATGATAATCAAATATCTTTTGACATAATTGTTGTAAGTTTACATATATCGAACATCATATTTCTTATTCTAACGAAGAAATTTAATATATTATTTTGAATAATATAATGTGTTATTGATATTATTATATTATGTAAATACTTCGATTTAATTTTTATATAAAATGGCATCATTTATGTTGTATTTTAAATAAAATATTGAAAATATCACTGACCTGGCGATCTTCAATTCTGAATTTATCAATCATGAGATGTATTCGATGAGCATGCGGAGTGTGCAACGATAGTCGTGTTCCTCCAGTCAATGTTAATATTAACGAAGAAGGTCTTGGCGCAGACGACGACATCACTTGGTTTAAAGGAGCAGCACGTACTACACTAAGTCTCGCACCACGTCCTCCTCGACCCAACACCACACCCCAATGTGAAATACCAAGCACTGATACTTCATTCAACTAAAAATTTATATATGAAACAATTATCATAACATAAAACAGAATATAATTACGACAATACTGTATAATTATTTACTTGGGGTGCTCCATCAACGACGAATAGCCGTGCAAAATAAAATGGCCACGAACGAGCCATTTCTAATACACGGCGTAAAACATGTGCTCGGTGCCGAGGTGGACTTCCGTTTACACCTGCAGAACTTGCCTCTATGTCAGAAAGCGAAACACCTAATGCACGAAGTGCTGCTGCTCCCGATCGTGCTTCATTGGATGACAATCGTAGTGTAGGATTTATTCCCAATACATCATTAACAACCTGAAGCAAATAAAATATATTAAATTGTGTTTTTAATTAAATCATATATTAAATTTAATTGTACTAACTTGTGAAAAAATGAGATGCATAAGTCCTGGTGATGAAACTTCTTCTAATGGTGTGAAAAGTTCCTTCCTCACACGAAGTTTCCACGGTACACGGTTGTATGTAAGTCGTGATACTGGTGTAGGCGGAAGAAGGCGACTGACTGTATTGAGTCCTTCGGTTATACCGATTTCTGAACCAACAGTCGATGCCGGTGGTGGCATCACCGGTTCAAGGAATCCTGGATATTCATCAACTGTAAATTTAAAATTATTAAAATATAAATAAACTCTTTTGTTTTTACCAATAACAATGTATTTGGTTACTAACGTTCTATGCGATCAGTTTTATCCGTAATATGCGTAGAAACTGATGTTCTTCTTTCCGCTTCTATTCTCCTATCCCGTTCTTTCTGTACCATGTGAGTTTTAAATGTTGCCCTTTCAGTACTCTTAACCGGTTGAGATGATTCTCTATGATTTAATGAAAATCTGTTCTCGTTTCTAACGATATCATGTGTTTTTCCCATAAGCATTTCCCGTGAGTTCTTACGTCCTTCCAATTTATCGTTGTATTTTAAACTATCATAACTATCACGAGAAATTTTGTGCTTTGCATCAGTATGATTTCTGTAGCCGTTTTGTTTATAATTCATCATATTGTCTTTTCTACCCATATCATCATCGGCAGTTGATATTGATCCATCCCATCTTGGACTCTCTCTCATTTTATTCACTTCATATCGTTCGAAGCCTTCCGGTACTATCATGTAGCTATCGCTGTTTTTAGCATAAATCTCACTGGCAGTTTCTTTATCCCAATCGTTTTTGGGAGAAATGGAATGCTTGCGACTATTGTCGTTGTGGTTTCTGTGATCATATTCATTTCGGATAGTCGGAGAATAATTTTTGATATCTCTAAAACTCCTCTCCAATTTTGGATCACTTCTTTCGATTTCACGATCCCATGAATCGGATCGCTTAAAAGACTCTTTTCTATCTCGTCGACGGTAATCACTTTCTAAAAATCTACTAGCAAAACCTTCGTTTGGACTACGGGATGATTCTTTTGCATAGTTTTTACTATTATACTCCTCTTTGTGACCATTCCTGAAAGCTTCTCGGGAAAACTTTTGAACATTCTCAACATTCTGTACATCCCAGTTTGCTTGGAATCCATTCCTTTCTCTGCTGTTAGTACCATAATTATCTCTATTTTGATGAACACCATATGTATCTCTTTCTTGGCGCATTTGCATAAAATTAGATGGCTCAATTGGAGCTGGTGGTCCTGGAGGAGGAGAATGTGGGGGCGGTGGGGGTAATCTTCCCGGTGGTGGTGGAGGTGCAGGGCCAGGGGGTGCTGGAGGCAAATTATGAGAATTCGGCATTGGAGGTGGTATTGGCCTCCAACCGGATCCACCTGTCGGTGATTGGGTTTTTTCCATTCTTTGTACGTGTGATCGTACACTAGGCATATCATCGGGTGAAGCTCCTGATGAATCCACTGTATCCCACCGTCCTACTAGTCCGCCCAGTTGCTGTTCTAACATCAACTTTCTAGTATCTTCAAGTTTATTGACAACTCTCGCAGGTTTATCAACTTTAGATGATGTACTGCGTACCGAATGATTGGCTGTGACTTGTTCCAATCTTTGTCTCATTTCAGAGCTTAATTTTAATTTGCCGACACTTCCTGGTGACGGTCGCTGAGCACCAACATCGAAACTTCTTTTTGATGATTTAGACATGTGATTTGCAGAAATTTCTTTGCTTTGAGTCACATTTATGCTTTCAACCTCAAATTCATCCCATTCGACTGCATTGGGGGAATTTTGTGAATTATTTCTGCTTCCGACGTGATTCGACTGTGGAGATGTTCTATTTAAACCTTGCAAGGATGTTGGACCTTGGCCAGATTGGGGAGTTGTTTTTCGATGATGTTGTCTCATTTTAAATTGAATAAAATCTTCACCATTTTCAGGTGATTCATTTTGTGGCGGTGGCCAACGCCATTTACCAATACGTACTGTTTTGGCTCGTCCGTAAGGATCTAGAAATGGTCTCGCCTCATTTGGATCACTTAATTCCAATGGTGGAGGCATTGGGGGTGGAGGTGGTGGGGGGATTCCACCTCTTGAATTCATTGAAATATTACTTTCTGTTGACGCTTTCCTAGATTTAAAATCATTTAATACTGAAGAAAACGAATTATTAGAGTTATTCTTGTTAAAACTAGATTTTCTTGCTGGGGGGTGATGCATTTGAGCTCTTACAACAGTGCTTCTTACTTCGGTAGGTGGCGGAGAACCAACTTCTGGAGTAACCTGCTGCGATAACAATGTTTGCAGTGCTTGATTTTGTGCGAGCAATTGTTGTTGAATTTGAATATTTTGTGCCATTGCACTTTGAAGAAAAGCTCTTTGCAAATTCTGTTGATATGCTGCAATTTCTCCACTTTGATTTGGTAACTGGACACCTTGCATATTATAAATTGGCACAAAGCCTTCTGCCGAATTTCCCGGTGACATCATTGGCATCATTAAAGGCTGTGGACTCAGTATACTCGAATTCATAGAGTTAAAATTGAAACTGGATGGTCCAGCTGAACTCGCTTGATGTGCTGTACCACCTCCTTTTATAGCTCCAACTAAATTTTCTTTCTCCGTTAATCTCTTCAAACTATCATTAATGAATATCGGTTGAAATAAATCCGTGATATAATCATCGACTGAAGAAGATCGATCATTTTCTATATGGCCTGCTTCAGTGAAAGATGCCACTTCTTGATCTAAACAAGAAGAACTACGACTCGATGGACGGCCTTTAATACCACCACCTTTTATTAGGCTCTCTATTTTACATGTATAATCATCTAAAATATCGTTGTCTACGTCATATAAATTACTTATAAATTCATCGTAATTGCTATCAACATATGTAATATAATTTTCACAGTTCAAAATGGCACTAGGTTTATTATTTGAGCAAACATTATCTGAAATTGTTGTTTTGAATCTAATGCCGCCTCCTTTAATGCTAGCGGCAAGGGATCTTGCATCAGATAACTCATCCAGATTACCATCTAATACTGGAGAAAACAATTCATCTAAGAATTGATCAACATCAGATGCCTGACTGGGTACTCTTACGCGTCGAACATGTGATGCTAAACTAGGCGCTTCAGATGTGTCACTCATAGCAGATGATCTAAAACAATTATTTTATTTTTAAAAAATAATAGGAATTATATATCGAATGATATAAATATAATTAATTACCTAGCACAGCCAAATTCAGAATTTTTCTCAATTTGAGCGCGGCTTGAATGTGAACCAGCCGGTGCACGCTTTCCTGCATATTGTGATTTAATGTATCTAGGGGTTCCTCGATTGGAAGTACCCACACTCGAATTAATATCTGGATATTCAAAATCAATTTCCTGTTTCGACATATAAGTACTATTGGATACTGCCAAAACAGGCTCAATTTGTCCGGTTAATTGTTCAACAGAGTGATATCTGTCATTCAGTCGGGATTGTGATAATCCCATGTCCGCTAAATTCGAAGGAGATGGCGGACTATCTACTCCAAGTAAATTATCAAGCGATCGACTTCTTGCTTTCTCTGCACTGTTTTCGAAATAGCGCTCATTTAGAGCCGATTCTCGTGATAGAACGTCGGATGCTTTGCGTACACCATTATAATCTTTTTCTTTATGTAAAGTATTAGACTTAGGACTCGATGATACTTTTCTATTTGGTGAATTGTATCCTGATATCACTTCATTATTGGAAGTCTTTCTTGACGATGATTGCATGGTATATTCAGATTTATCTCTGGATGATTTTCTAGAATCATTCAAAGGCCCTAGAAGATCTTCTGCATAACTTTGTAATGATTTACTCGGTGGGGGCTCTGGTGGTGGTACCTAATTTAATTATTATACGTTATTAACTGATTCATATATTTATACTCGATATATTTTTGTGTATGGGTTTGTTACTTGTGGTCTTCTAGGACTAGACGGTTCCGATATTTCACTCGGTGATAGCATATCAGGCAAATCTGGAACACGTGGAGGTGAAACTGGACGTGCTCCTCCACGTCGTCCAAAGCGAAAAGCATCATTCCGAACAGCAGGGAATGCTGGACATAATTCCATCTCGCCGACCAAATCCAAAACATAATCTAATCCGCATGATTCTAAAAATACAAATATATTTTAAACGTGTCTGATATTTTAATAATTTATATATATGTGCGATATAAACCTGTGAGTATTCCTCCGTCATCTAAAGTCACAGTCCATCCTCCGTCTTGATCAATACCGTATGCGGAAACGGCAAGAGCTGCTGCTTCTTCGCATGTCGTCCACGGATCGACAGCTACGGCAGCACTAGAACCATCTGGTAAAACTAATGGTAGTGATGATCCAGATCGCCGTTGTGCCGATTTCCATTCTAGAGACGTCGGAGGATAACGACGAGGTGGAGGAGATGGCAATGAGTCGCCTCCCATACCACCCATTGAACCTCCAAGTGAACGCAGAATTCTATGTTGCAGCATTGGACGATATTGTGTTGGAGCATGATCCGTGATAAATTTCAGCAAATATCTGAAATTGATAATACAATATGTTATCCAATAATAAAACATTATCAAAGTTGTAACCCGATTTACAACGTATGAAATTATTGATTTGAAACAGCTAACGTAAATATTATGTATTAATAATGAAATAAAATATATTTTTTATATTTTATTTCATTATTAATTTATTTAATTTATCATACTTGGTCAAAGCAGGACCGGGTTGAAAAGCGGCCAGACAGTGAGCCATCAGTTGCCAAATTTTTTCGGAGTTATCATTTTTCCATGCTTGATTGCATAACTGGACTAATATCTCGTCCCTTAAGCCACGAGAAGCCAATCCTTTATGGACAATGTAATCGGCGAGGGCTTTTTCCCGAGCTCCGGTCAACTGAGAATCATTACTCCATCGAAGAATTAATTTAAATACAGCGAGAGAATCTTGAAAATCTTGATCTCTGTAAAAAAACATAAAAAAATTATAAATTAGGTATACACATAGCCAAGTGAATAATTTTATGTACATAATAAAAATGAATTACCTAGCGGCTGCTTTTGATAAGAACGGTGCGGTGATAGGTTCTCTACGCATACCAAGTTCGGCGCCTTTAAAATATACTGAGCAAAATTTTCCAAATGAAAATTGATCTAAATCGGGCGGCAATTGCAGATTGTGATCCATTGTTTCAACTTGTCCTACAACCTATTTAATATTTTTTGAAATTATTTACACCCATATAAATACATTCATATACTTTAGTTAAAGTATTATTATACCTTCACCAATTGCCTTTCAGCATGCGGAGGATTCCATTGATCTAGTTTAGAAAAGATAAAAGCTAACTCAGCAGGTATATCTAAATGATGAACGGCGGCAGTTGTTCTCTCCATACGTTCACGAGCTTGTCGTTGTTCGGCACGTTTCTGTGCCGCTCGTTGTGATTCAATACGTTGGCGTTGCTGTTCTTTTATCAAAGCGCAACGTTTTCTCGCTTGTCGTCCACGGGTTAATGCTTGTGCTTGTACAATACCCTTTCTAACCTAAAACCATAAAGATTGAAGTGAATTTACATGTATACTTAAACAAATCGTATTTTTAAGTATTATATTTTACTTTATTAAAACGTTTTCTGTGATATACTCCTCGCCACCACGATTGAATAGCCACCGTGCTACGGCCTAGCGAATGATAATGTTTCCTGTAAAAAAAATAAATAAATAATGAATAAAATAATAATAAAAAAAAAATACTTCAAATTTATATATATTATTTATACCTTGCCAAGTAACCTCGGATGTGTTTTTGCAATGTTACTGCTGCAACTTTCAATTTATCGCTTCTACTTGTTTCGAGAGCTCTCTGTAAACCTTCTCTTAGAAATACACGTGTTGCACCGAGTTGATAATCAGGTCCGGCTATATCAAATACATATAGTCAGTTTCTGAATTGAATCATATTTTAAATATACGCTTGAATTTATTATACAAATATTACCAGTGCCAGTCGGTGGAACTATCGTTAAAATTGATCTGCATATTTCTCGATATGGTGTTCCACGTGGAATAACATTCGGTAGTAAATACCTGCATTGAATAGTTATTATTAAATATGTGAATATATATTATTATTAAAAGAATATGTATTAAATGTATACCTATATCTCTCAACGAATGGATGGAATTTTAGACGAACGGGATAACCGCATTGTCGAATACGGATAGTGTCCAGCATTCCGGTGTATCGCAGTTGTTGTAATACACACGGCATATCGAAACGCATAGGCGTTTTATCGGTGTTAGGTTTGATGCATCGTACAAACCACGGATTGCATCGTGACATTGAATCTAACAACTGTTGGAGACTATCGGAAAACCTGCAAATGATATTTATATTTAAAAACAATCATATCTTTAATAAAGATATATGTTTAAGAATATACCTGGCGGCTACTGTGGGAGTTCGGGGTTTCATGGTAACAAATCTTCCGTTAGCACCTCGCGGTAAAGTCTTTGAATTATCATGTTGTGCCCTTAATTGAGCGGACATTGACGCTACAAGATCAATTTTACTACTGCATAACAGTTCAATCACATCGTGTCTAAGTGAATCTCGGTTCTTGTCTAAAAACCCATCAACGGAATACCATACTTGACCGGCATAATGTCTTATCTATAAATAATTACAAGTTAATTTGATTGAAAATAATATTCATATATTAGTATTAATCAGTAATACTTACACCGAATTCTTTTCCGCCTACTCTGGGTCTTGAATATAGTTCGTTAAGAGCATGATTGTAATGGCACTTTTCGAGGAAAGAGTTATCGGAAGCTCTTGGGAAATTCGATTCATCGTCCAATAAATGAAGAACGCCGACGGGCTTTTTACTCAACAATTGAATTACTGAAAAATTATATTTTAATTAAATATATTGTATTAATAGAATAAAATAATATATTCATATATGTATATTATTTTTTTTTAACCTGGAATATTATCGATCCATGTCAAGCTGGTCCATTCTAATCTTTCTTTCTGATATTCTTGTTGTTCAAGCTTAAACACATGCTTATTGAAATAAAATTGTAGACTCTCATTGGCATAGTTGATGCATAGCTGTTCGAAAGAATTTTCAGCCAGATCTTCGAATCCAAATATGTCAAGGATTGAAATTCTTTGTGCATCATGTGTTCCTCCTCTATGAACTATTGAATTAACACGCGAAACTAGCCTGAAATTTAATAATAAAAAAAATATTATTTAGCGGGTAAAAAATATGCGGACACATTGCACCAATGCCACGACCTCTGACTCAATAATTCGTGAAATAATTTATATGCGGAATTGTGTGGATGTTGAATAATGTTGTTCAATACATGGCGAAGCTATGCAACCATACTAATTTCAAAGTGAATCGTCAACCTTGAAGCGGATAATTGCTTCGATGGCTTGTTATAGAGAAATAATAAGAATCCTCCAGTCATAACGTTCTCCGATTACAAATAGTTAATTAACGTTGCATTTTTAGACGAGGCGAGAATTTTAATTAGAAAAATGAAGTGAAATCTGTCAAAAATTATAGACACGAAGCGTTCAATAATTAGTATTGTACGTCGTTATTTATTGAGAAATCTCCGTTATAATTTGTTGATAGTGAAAAATACGATAAGAAAAATTATACGCAGTTACAATATAAAACACTACGTTCCTTTCTAATTGCTGATTAAATCGTTTTTAATATCGATACGTAGCCGCGGCGGAATTTCCATATTGGCTTATAAAAAAAGAATAGTAAACTAATGAATCGATGTTTACATAACTATATACGTTCATGTGTGAAGTGGTTACGCATTAGTAGAGCAGTAGTTTGCAAAGTGGTCGGCTCCGTTTCTTCCGCAAAACAAGCAAAATAAACGCGGAGCCGTTGAAGATAACCGGGCAAATCGTGCCCTTGGGCCTGTAACTGATGATGGAACTGTTAAATCGGGATTCTTCGCATTCTACACGACGGGGAAACAGGTCTTGCCGATAGTACGATGAGATGAATGGCGTACTACGCAGGGAGCAAATAAAATGTTGAGTTACCAGTTGAACAGAGCGGAGTAGAGCGCCTTAGCGAACGCGTCTCTCTTGTCGAGAGCCTGGTCGATGGCCAACGGCGTGTGCATCCGTTCGGCCCGCGCTTCTGTCAATCTCGCAGTCAGCGCTCTCTGCAGACCCTCGTATGGTACTTGGAGTAGGTGCGCCGCCCATCGGACTTCGGCTTCCGAGCCGACTTCGACGCCTTCCTGTCCGTGTCTTAACTGTCTTCGGTGGAAGTAGACGTTGCCGAGATGCAAGATTGTAGCCAGAACCTGTAAAACCAAAGCGAATGTCAATAAATCTTCAACCATAAGTTACGAGGAACGCAACCCTTCAAATATGCTAACAATATTGACAGTGAAATTAATGACATTTTGTACAGCCATTTTTTTATATTTTAGATTTTTCTCAAATAGCACCAAACGCACTATTGTAGATAGTGCGTTTTGTGAGTTAGTGATTGTAGCCTTCTAACCCTGAGGCGGGTCTTTGACACCTGGAGGGCACTTTACGATCTCCAACAGAAACGGGTCCAACTCAGGGTTGCGCTGGTTGTCCTCTAGGTTCTTCTATCTAGGCTCTTCGAATACGGGGCAGCCATAAGCCCGGAAGCCGAGCCGTCAACGCGCGGATTGTGACGATAATAATCGGACGTGGTTAGGGCCGAGTCATATTTACTTTACCGTCTGATCGGATGCTACAAGCACCTCCGGTACCACATCCGGCATCAAATCGGCAAGGAAAGCGGCCTCGGCTTCTCATAGTTCCGTAGAATCTACGAAATCATGATTGTACTCAGCCGCGATCGTGACCAAGTCCAATACTGATACGCGACTACACTCGACGTTGATTAATCATTTATTTTATTATTCTTCTTCTTAAATCGGCATCCTCTTGTCTGAGGATCGTGACCATTCTTGATCCGAATCTTTTTGATTTTGGCTCTCCAGGATCCTATGCATTTAGTATCTCGTATGGCAGCTACTACGGTAGAGTCCGTGCTGGTTTGCCATTGATCGCTCAAACATATGGGCGCCATACCATTTTTTCTATGATCTTGTACGTTTCCAAGAGCTTCTAGCGTTTTTCTACGTTTCTAGCGAGATTCTATTGAAAAATACTTTTGAGATATGAAGTAGAGAGTCGGTCATCTTTATCGTTCCCTATTTCTTTCAGGACAGATACGTTTGTGCGTTTAGCAGTCAGTCCACGGTATATTAAGTAGGCATTGCCAGCACTACTTTTCAAAAACGTCATTATTAATGACTCAGCCGATGCGTTTTAGAATTGTCTTTGCCATTGTTCTACAAAACGCATTGAAGAAGAACGCAGGATTTAGAGGTCGTCTGGCTTGTGGTATTACAGAGACGGAATATGTTAGAAGGGTTACAAAACAAACGGTCGGTTTGGCAAACAAAATAAATTCCTACGCCCTAAATTAACCCAGAAGTTTTAATTTTTTTTATTTGCTGCACACTTGAACTTTAATGAAATTGGCCCCTGTATTTTTTGTTTATATCTACGAGCCATTTGTAAAATGAAGTGATACAGGTAGTAGGCTCATAGCGGTTCAGTGGATCAACAAATCTAGGTACAACTGAATGATAGTCCTAATGAAGAGTCCCAAGCAATCTTGCTTTATCTCCAAAAAAATACGATACTGTAACTAGGATAACATGTTCATTTTTTTAGTTTTTTCCCACTAAATGTACAATAAATGTTGCAAAAAGATCTAAACTATGATTCTACCTCTTTTAACACTTTATGAACCGCAAGGTTTTACATCAAACCTAGCCTGGGGGCCGCATGGTTTTATGTAATGATAATCCAAGCTAACATGAATGTGTATCCATCTGTGGTAAAATAGTAGAATTACATTATGCATCGTTATCAGAAAAAAAACAAGTGGGGGTATGGCTCTCACGCCAAAAAGCGTGAACGGCTCATAACGCTTGGCTACAAAATCACGCCAAAAGGCGTGAACGGCTCATAAAGTGTTAATTTAAAAATATTATAAATGTTTTATGATTCCTTTTTTGACGTTTCATTTTTTTGGGATCAAGATTCCTTCTCAGCGCCGATATTGTAACGAAAGTTATGTTCAAATATGATACTTTTCGAAGTTACAACGGAGGTTTTAATGATGACCCATATAAAAATCAAGATCCAAGATTGGTGTTTCATGAATGCATTGATGTCCACGTTTGTTGTTCGACATCATTTTTATCAGGTTTCTTAGTAACAGTAATCGTTTCTAATTTGAATAAATTTTAATATAATCTCCGTTAAATATCCATGTTATTTCTAAATAAATATGTATTTATTACCTTGACTATGCCATCCTGTTCTTGTTCGCCGACTCCCAAAACCTGCATAGCACCTTTGAGCGACGTCCAATCGGCTCCACCGTTACCTCTGCCGGCACTGCAATCGCCTCCACCTTGATTCAAATAGAAATACTTGTCGGCGTCCACCAAACCATATTTCTGTCTTTCCTTTTCGGACAGACCGGCAAGCAGCTCGTAAAACACGTGGTAATTGCGTTCGCCCGGCGCTTGTGTCACTATTCTTGACTTTTCCAAAAGATACTGAGTCACCCGCGCACCGATGATGGCACCGCTCTTGAAGTACACTTCTAAATATTTTCCGAAACGCGAACTGTTGTCGTTCCTCGCCGTCCTTGCGTTGCCGAACGCTTCTAGGAGAGGAGCCGCTTCCAGGATCTGTTCGGGGACTAGGGGCTGACCCCTGGCGGGCGGAGCTACGGCCGCCAGATACTGGACTACGAGCTTGGTAGACTCGGTCTTACCGGCGCCGCTCTCGCCGGATATGACGACGACCTGCGGCGCCGGAAGATGTGAATAGGCCGCGGCACCCAGCGCAAACAGATGAGGAGGCAGAGCGCCCAGGAGCTTTCCCTTGTACTTCTGGGCCACTTCGAGTCCGTACGCGTCGTCGAACATCTTGTACGGATTGACGGCGACCAAAATGCTTCCGGCGTACGTGTATATAAGATTGTTCTCGTAGCGGAGCTTAAGATTCCAGAGGAGAGCCGCTTCGTGCAGATCCGCCAACTGGGTCATGTCCTCCACGCCCGAAGCGCCCAGGTCCTGGCGGGCGCGGATGCTGCCCTCGCCACTCTGCAGAGTGAAGGTCTGCGGCTGCACAAAACAATAAACGAAATATTAGTGAAAAACGATAAAAATTCTCGAGCGCCACGCCACCGATGACAGCAGTGACATTCCGTGAAATCTCTAGGAATTCTCAATGAGTTGAACGCTTTTTTGTACGCTGGCCATTCAATCGACCGGTTCTTTTAAGTGTCCAATTTGAATAGAAAATATTTGAAAAATTGTGACATCCCACATTTTTAGATTAGTAGTTTTTCCAGTTAATCGGGTGACATAAGTGAAGTGGCGTGAAGGAATCCGCGGTTAACACACCCGATCACAAAATGTGTTTACAATAAGCTTAATTCTTTTAGCACGCTCTATTAATTCGCGTAATGGTGTAAATTTTGCTTATTATATTTATTTAGCAATATTTGTGATGCCATTACGCGCGGATTAAAAATGTATTCCGGTCAAATTTCATAGGAGCTACTCCCTGATCTGATCGATTGCGGTATAAATGGGATTTACTAATAACAAAACTAAGGCATACGGAAAAAAATGATGGATAAAACGAGTTTGTATGGTGATTATAATTACAAATTTTGTTGTGATTGGTGTCATAGTCATAAATTTCACGGCTCGTGATTAGCCGTATCAATTAACAATACAACTTTCATTGATTTGAGATCAACAAATTTTTATAGATTCAGATCAATAACTGAAAAAAATGTATCTATCATTAATTTTGCATAAAAAAGATCGTTTTTACATATGATTCGAATAAATAACTCGACGAAAATCTTCGTAATTTTTAAGAGATTCGTGTCAATTTTCAGATGACTGAAAGAATGTCGGATTTCGAATAAAAGAGATCTTTCTCACCGCATGTTGGCGTGGTCGGCGAATACGTTGACTATATAATCAGCTTTATGTGACCCATAAGGCTGAAAATAGTCAGATTCGCCCTGCACTTCAGACCGCCAGCTCACATCGATTCACTTGGCCAAACTGATAGTTTTTTGCACAAACAGGCCCCTACCCGGCTCCCTTTCCACACATCACGCACATCGACCACTAATTTATGTATATCAAAACTGATTTTAGCGGGAGGTGAACACACGCGACATTGCAGTCTGCTGTGCACGTTCACCAAGTCTGCAATCAACACTGCAATGTGTTGATTACTCGATTTCGCTTTTACAAACATACTGAAATTCGCGAGCCATTCAAAATTCAATTGAAAATCCCAAAAAAAAAACCCATCTGTAATATATAAAAATAACCCCAAACTGGTATGTATATAAAAAATGATCCTTTGTCAAATTAAATAAATGATATAAAATTAAAATATGTCTGTGGACATTTTAAAATAATTTGTAAAACAACCAAAATATATTTTTATTGAAAATTAATTGTATACCCGATTCTAATTACACTTATTATCTGAAATATTTCAATTAAAATGCTTGATTGTATCATTAAATCAATTAGTGAAAATTAATCCTTTCAACTCTGTCCACTTTTAGTATAATCTATGAGTTATCTCCTTATATTTTTTTACAAATTTATTTAGTATCTATAGGATTCGATCTGATATCCGATTAAAAAAAGTTTGTTTCTCGTTTTTTTGCTAAAAAACATTTTGGGCCAATACGTCTGGCCCACGGAGTCGAAAAGTATTGCTCTTGAAAAAACAATTCTTAGATAATTAACAGTAAAATAACCTGTAGGTTATTTTACTTCAAATACATTTTTTTGCAAATCAAATACAACCTTTTGCATTTCAAATACATTTTTTTGCAAATCCGAACCTGTTTTTTACGTTTTTTAAAGTAACTGATAAAATACACGTAATATCGGGGTTAGAATCGAAGTACCTAATCCCTAACCTTACCTACTAGATTTTTTTATTTTTTGACGATTTACCTTTAAATTTTTCACTTATAGCACTTATAACTGTAATCTTATAAAATTATTGCAAATAATTTTTAAAAAGATCGCTACAGACTCTTTTAACGTAACTGTGTTGCCAGTTAAAATAATAATGAATAATAAAATAATCCAGCAAGTACTACTAACTACTAATAATAGTCGCGTAGCCGAAATGGGGATCATGGCAGGAAACAGGTTAATACAGTTGAACCCGTTTTTTACGTTTTTGGAGGAGCTGATAAAAAAGTGTATATTGAAAAATATTTGATTGTTTAACCTTATTTTTAAAAGGGTCTTTGTTGAATTGTATTTGAAATGTAAAAGGTTGTATTTGAAGTAAAAAACCTGTATTATTTTTGGTAAAAAAATAGTGTAATCTTTCGCGAGAAAACTATAATATATTTACATGTATACTATATATTTTTTTACACGGATTTAAAAATGATAATAAGACATGATAATATTTTAATTAATTGACTTACAGGAAATAGAAATATAAAGAAATAAGAAAAAACGTTTATATAAAACAATAAAGCTATCTAATGAATAAATACTTTTGAATAAGGAAATACAATACACACATCCTTCGATTTACGCGGGATTTAAAAAAATATAAAAAAAGATTACTTTAAATTAGTGTAAAAATACCAAGGACCAAAATATTTTTTTATTAAAATTTAAGGGAATGACTGAAAAAAATGTATATACACCTGGCGAAACTGGATTATACTCGAAGAAAATTTCTAGCAGGACTTATTCACTCAAAACTGCTAGTGGCTTCAAGATGCCAAAAGATCGAGTCACGATATTATTATGCAGTAATGCATCTGGTGATCAAATAATGAAACAATTTTGGAACTCAACCCTACATTTTGTATGACCTCCATGACATTTTTTTTACGCGGTGTTAATTTACACGGCTTTTTCGTGGAACGATGGATAAGAGTACCGCGCAAATTAGTAGGTAGGTGTACACTTAATCCTCTTTTTGCGTGATGAAATAGTTGCAGTATAAATATAATAAATAAAATCCCATAAAAATACATTATTCCAAAGAAAATGTTGATAGATATGTCTTCAAAAATTATAAATCGCGTAAAAATAACATTTTTTATCATTGAAATATATACGTTTTTATATATATTATCACACGATATTTTTAAATATTTCACTGTTTATGGAATGTGCCAAAATAAAAATAATTATTACTTATTACAGATATTCCCGTTAATCGCGGAGGATACGTAAGATTGTGATAACCGAAATTTCGCGGGTTTTTTAAAAAAAAAGATTGCGATATAACAAGTCCGTACTCCCCGATCAACGGATCATTGCTCGTATTATCATCTGAAATCCACTCAACTCTTTTTTACGCGGTTACAGTCCACTAAAAAGTACAAATACTATATTTTAACACAAATTATAAATTTCAGACGGTGTTTCCCGGCGTTCATTGGCGCAAAAGGACATAATTTTACAATAATTAGATCACTTTTATACAAATGCTTTTTTTACACGGTTCTGCTGATGATTAAAAACAGATTGTTGATTTTAATGTGGATTATTGAAGAATAGCATTAGTACAAAAAATGCTGCAATAAAACGAGAACAAATATCAAACGAATACGAAATATTATTGTTGCAATAACAATATTTCCGGATAGGCCAAATTGGTCATAATATTTATGAAATGTATGTGATACAATTTTATAAATAATAAAAATATGTGTCTAATGGTTTTGTTAAAAGCATAATATTTGTTTGTTCATAATATTTATTTATTCATTTGAGGGTGGATGGATGGTATAATCAAAAGCATCCCTCACCTATTTCGATAATGATCCAAGTGTCTTAATCAGTTGCGGTTAACTTACATTATTAAATTGATATCATGTTAAAGAATTAAAAACTGACAGATTTTAAGAAAATATGCTTACGTTGCGAAAAAATATGTTAGTCTGATTGAATAACAATCTATAATCGAGAATTGCATTGAATTATTGTGACTGGTTTATAAACTAACGGTTACGATAAAATCGCGCGTTTAATAGCTCTATTAAAGCCAGAACGATTAGTTAAATAGATGTTAACAGAAGCTTTAGATCGTACAGTTATTGCGATGACATTGGTGCATATTACTGTCGGTATTTCGAATTTGGCGATGTATTACATTGTCGGCCAGAACCGTGGTGCAGAGGTACGACAGCCTTGGCACCGCTCGTCTGCATCTCAGCGGCTTCCTCACGCTCAAGATGGAGACGCACGACGTTCTTTTCGCCAAGGACACTCCGTTGAACCTGGCCTGTCTCTTCTGGTACGGCGCATCCTCGTCGCTGCTGCACAGCTCATCTTCCGGATCCAAGTTGAAGGTCACTCTCATGCTAAGATCGAGCCGGCCGTAAGAAGAGGAGGCATTCTCCTCGGCGGCAGAGTCGCCGAGATCGGCCAGCTTCACCCCGGAAAGATTTTGGCAGACGCGCGAATCCAATTCGATCTTCTTATCGGAACACTTCTCGAAGAATATTCTGTCATATAACGCCGACACGGGTATCGCATCGTCTACGAACTCGATCTCCTCGTAAATTCCCTCATCGCACTGTTCACTCAATCTGTTATCACATTCAATAATTTCCACTTCTTTATCGCGGGTGTCGTTGGCGCCGTCGTCATTGCAGTCGACGAGCAACGACTCCAGCCAGGATCTGGCCCTCCCCTGAAGACACAGTCTGTCTATGCGGGGCATCCCTAGCCGTTGAATCCAACATTTTATTTCCACACGGTGGTTCAGTTGCACTAAACGCAGTAACGGTGCGTGCTCCGAGGTGAAATTGCAGAAACTGGAAGAGTTTGCGGACGAGATGTCGCGCCCCTCCCCCTGCAAAACCGCTCTAACGCCGTTCGAGTATTGTAGAATCCAGTCTTCATATTGGTCATCGTGTGTCGCACTTCTAGAAACCTAAGATGTCACTCGTGCGACTTTCATGGGAAATCTCCTTTTTGCGGCGTCCATTGAACGCGCATAACAGCGGTAACCTTAAAAAGAATGTTATGCAGACCGATGATGAGGTCAGACCGAAAGAAAATTCGGCGGCGCCATACAGTCTGTCGAGACGTTCATTACGAAAGGCTTTCACAATGCATAATGCTAATTCATGAACATCAATATAACGCGTTGTGGTCTCGAGCTGGCCACGAACATAATATGATAATTATATGACACGTGTTTTTATCTGGTTTTATCTTTTGAATGTCATGTTAATGTATATATAATCATATGTTAAATGCAGAATTTTAGGGACTAATATTATAATATCACAAAATAATAATAATATTTTACAGTTAAATACAGGTGCTACTAAGTTTTTATTCAGAAATCTGAATACAGGTTCGAATGCACATCCACGTAAATATTGGATGCGTAAATGTCAATTATTATATTACTACAGTTACAAAGATTAGATTGAAAATGAAGAAAAATTATTTCATTATATAAAACATGCAGTTTTAATCAGGAAGGCTATGTATGCTAATCAATATTCCAATATGTGGATTTTCTCCCATACAAGGTCTCAGTCAACGAAACTGGAATTATAATCATCCCATAATTACTGAGCGGAATCATTATGTATAAGAGAAATTAGGAACTGAAATCATTTTAATAATGCGCATCGTTATTGAAAATTTATTGGATATTTCCTGCAAGTAATCAACATAATTAATCATTTCAATATCATCAGGAAGATGATTAATTATCGTTTTAATTTTAATTAGATGCTAATCGCTGACACATGCGTATTTTCGTTATAAAGCAGTTGATCCACATTGAAGTGGATCACGTGTGCATTTGTGTGCATCAAGAAAATATGTATGAAGTTCGACTGATTTGCAGTAACTGTTCTGTGCTGGTGATCGCGAGTGCATTGGACTGGTGATAACTGCGACAGCGGTCGACAACCGATGGTATGCGGTCGAAATTTCATTTTATTGTATTAATCAACACTGACAATTTTCGCGTATATTAACGTCAAATATTTTTAATAATTTCGTATTAGATGAATAATACGAGGACCAAAAAGAAATCGCGTATTTTGGTGAGGTCGAATTAACCATTTTTTTTTCTTAGAGCCATTGTTTTGTGTTATTTTTGTACAAATTTTATTTTATTGTTAAGGGTACAGGTTTTACAAATCAAATTGAACATTTTACAAATCAAATTGGACGTTTTACAAATCATTGACGTTTTGAAATCAAATTGACGTTTTAATAAATCAAATTGACGTTTTCAAATCCTCAAATTAGATAATCCTATTGCATTTTATAAAAGTTGTACATTCATAATACATATACATATTATGTACATTTAAATAAATAAAAAATTATTTAGATAACAATTATTTTATAAATATTCTTTTGCAGCGGCTGCAGATAATTTAAGAAATTTAATTTAAGAAAGTTGTCAAAATCAAGATCTGTAAGTGAAGTTAAGGTAGTAAAAAAGAAATATATGATAATACATGAGGGAATGTTTCCTCCATCAGACGAAACATTTGATTATTGAGAACTCAAAAAATATATGCTTTCTCTGGTACATTCTACGGTACGAAAAGAAGAGAAAATACCACTATTATGTTAAAAATGAAAGCCACATGATTAAAATAATATTTTTCAAGTGCGTTAAAAGATTTTTCCACAGGTGCTTCAATGTTATTGGTAATAGATAACTCTATAATTAAATAACAAATAAAACAATATTTTTTGTGAGAAATTACATCATAACTCTTAAATAAATTGTAGAATTATGTAAGATTTCTGTTCAGTATGTTGTACTGAAAGACTATAATAATGTTGTAATAAAAAGTAACTAGCCGTGTTGGTTACGCCAGGATTAAACACGTAATGGATAATTAATTAAACAACCATTATTACTTTATTTTGGGGTCAATTTCATTTTTCAACTTCATTTTTCATTGTGCAAATAATTTCTAATAACACATATTAATTTTTTTATAAAGATTGAGCTTTTTTACTAGCTTTATCAAGTACTGATTGATGATTTGATCAAGTTCTAGAACTATTGTACATAATTATGATTTAAGTAAGTATGATTCTAAGTAGTCTAAGAGTGATAAGCTGACTCAAGGTAATGAAATAATAGATAAATAAATATCTACCCTCGCCCGCATTAGTCCGTTACATCGAAGTTTTACAGTATTTTCAAACCAATAGCCTAAATCGAAACACAGTTAGCTATAAAATCAAAGATGACGTTACTGAGACCGCAAAATGCATTTGCAAATAATCTTAGCAGAAACACAATGCAAACCCACTCGGCAAAAACCGCAATTATAATCCTATCAACCTAAATACATTTCCAATTTAATTTTGTTATATAAAAAAAAATACCATAATACATTTTCCAATGTGATTAATTTACGTAAAAAAGTTAACGATCCCTGATTAATTGATTCCCAATACCAGTTCTCATGCACATATTCTACGTTCACTTATTATTGCATTCTACTGTATGCACATAAATTACGGTAGGAAGCCATGTAGTCATTATCGATCAGTGTTTCGGTGCAGAGGTTAAACCCATCAAGTGCAAAAAAAACTAATTAATCGCAATGCAGAATGAAGTTAATGTATCATTTCTATAATAATACATTATTAAATAATGGCTATAAATACTTTATGGTCGTTAAATTGAAAAATTGCGAACATATCGCAACAAGTAACAAGCTACCAACGTACAAGAACAACTTAGTTGCTTGCATGTTAAATTGCACGACGTAAGTAAATGTCCATTCAAAAATCAGCCGTTATTTACATTACACTTAACAAATTGTCGAAAATCATGACATATATCTTTTATTTTTTTGGTTAATTTGCAAATTCAAGAAGCATTGTGCGTTTCCCGCACGAGCACTATTAAATTTAATGGCGAAGATATGAATATTTATTAGGACGGCGGTTAAAATTTAATTGCAGGACAGATTTATTTACGATCGAGTGAATAAATCGTATGTGTTATGTGTTACGATGACCAGTCACTTCTTCGGGTTCGTAAGGTCGTCAGAATGCAAGTATGCCAAATGTAAAACCTGTTCGATTCCACTGGTTACGCAACGCATCGCTTTGGCAGTCGATTTTTCTCGGAATTCTGACACAAAGACATACCTTTCCATTGATGTGAGCTTGGATGATGACGACTTGGGCGGCCTTGTGGTATTCGATCACTTCGCCGGGGAGGCTGTGACCCACCCCCGGGTCGAACCAGACCAACGAGCCTGGTAGCCACTCCATGACGGGGCTGGGTTCGATCTCACCGATGGACTGTGGTGTCATAAAGTATTCATTTTATCTGAAATCATAGAAAAAAAAATATATTAAAATAATCGTTTTTATTAAATATGGTTCAACTGTCAATATTTCAAATGCCATTTGTGGTACGCGTGCCTACGGTTCGTTACGCCCCCATTAAACATATTAGATATATATCAAAATCATTTCTGACACACAAATGAAATAATCACACGCATAAATTTAAATTAATTGAATGAGATATCGACGCTGGAAAGTAATCATGCTATATCTCGAAAAATACGGTACATAGGACGTTCAAATTTTAAGGTTTTTTCTATTAAATGTACGATGAATAAATTGAAATTACGAGTCGTAATGAATGAATATTGAAATCGCCATTTTGTGCGCGATACGAGTACTGCGGGGCCGTAACAACTTTTTTAACGTCCATCATCTCCCGTCGAATATAATTAATATATTTTAAATTCACAGTTTAATTAAATATCATTATATTATCCTCTTTTTATAATTTTAGATTAATGCTAACCAGGGGCGGCTCGTGACAGGTGGAGCATGATGAGGTTGAAGCGCCCCCCCCCCTTTTTTTCCAAAAAAATGTATATTTTTATATATAAAATGTATATAATAAAAATAACAAATAATTATTTTATCGAATAGTATCGTCAAAACATTTTGACACTCAATTAACGTAATAAATTGGAATAACCCTATTAATAATCTGTTTTATTATTATGTATTTATTTATTTATTCAATATTGTCCCTAAAGTGTGTGAAACAACGTTGCACGAGCGTTTGAAAATTTTAAATCGGCAATCGATGGAATTATGGAAACATTCAAAGATTTGCAACAATCAGTTGATGATAATATTCAAATTCCAGAAAAGAGAAATGCAAAATGTAGTCGAAAAACGTTAACGGTGTCGTTTATTTTTCGAATCGAGCAGAAAATATAGACCAGCGGGGCATATACAGGTCTGCCCCAAACAGAGCCTTATGCAGCAAACGAAAAGCGACCTTCTGTGTACGGTAATACGGAAATTTTCTCTTTGCCTTCAGCGACTAACGCACAATAATACTCGCTCGCATCAGATCAACAGCTAAATTGAGGCTAGCGAACACGTGTCCAAGGGCAGGTAGAAATCTGCCCCGAACAGACTTGCACAGCAAACAAAAGGCTACATTTTGTATACGGTAATACTTTTCTCTTTACCTCTACTATCTAGCCAAACAACACTCATTCGCATTAATGCTAGCGACCACGTGACAAGAGCGGATACAAGAATGCCCAAACACATACGAATACGAAAAAGGACGAAAATATATAATATTTTAGTGATGAGTGTAATAAGAAGTAAGTATGATAAGAAGTGTAAATAATAAATAAATTAATGTATGGATCTAGATCAGGGGTGAACAACCCACAGCACGCGGGCCGTATGCGGCCCGCCACACTTTCTTGTGCGGCCCTTTGAAGACTTTACATTCTAACTTTCGCCGTTTTCTTAATAGTATTTCTATTAACCCAGCCGTTACCTATTTCGGAACGTAAGTTTTGATTTTTCTCGAATAACTATTTTAGCCTTTTCCACTCTGTGGAAAGAGTATAAAAGGACCAGACGTATTGGCCTAAAAGATTTTAAGCAAAAAAATTGTACCACGTTTTTAATTAATTTATTTAAAAAAATGACTTATATTGAATAGGATATCAGATCAAACCCTATAGATGTTTCTTATTCATTTTAGCAAAGATTTGTTTATTATATACGTAAAATAAAATTAATGAGAGTAGAAAGGGTTAGTATAACTCTTATATATCACAAACTTTTTTTATTTGTCAAAAATAGTCTAAAAAATAAATATTATAAGTATAATATTGACCTTTATAGTCCACAATTGAGAAAAAAATAAAAACCACAATACTCGCTTCTGTAGCCACGTTTTGTAGCCAATGTT
>JAGXCT010034490.1:0-23002 GCA_022495035.1 Philopotamus ludificatus
GTCTCACACGTGACGGGAGATGTCCATACCGCTGGGACCCAAGCAGTCTTGCGGTTTTTTGTAAAGGATTTCCCTCTCTTGACCATTGCTGGCATTGGACGTGTATCTTCTACCCTGTCGGTATCGGATTTTACCCTCCCGACTGTGTCAAAGTAAGTAAGAAGGGGTTTTTCTCGGTATTTGGTCCTATCTTATCTAGGCTTTAGCTGCTTATTATAAGTCGCGATTGATTATTATGTCGCACAATAACAATCCTTTCATCATGGGAAAGACCTCCTCAAAGAGCTCTTCTAGAATGAAGGAAGAGGAGGAAAAGTATCGAAACTAGACTGTTTATGGGTCAACAGTTTAGGGTTTTCCTTCCTAGTGCATACTGGTTCTGTGGTGAAAAATTCGTTATAAATAAAAATACATTTTTCCTCAATTTGCTTGGGGGTGCTGCAACTCTACAGTGTATATAAACGAGCCGCCCCTGGATATATCATTGTTTTTTTTTACTAGAAAAACACATCACACCAGACAAACGGTAGATTATCGTTTAGTTACCTTATTTAATTAAATATTTATCAATGCACATTATTAATTAATTAAATACTTGCATACATTTCATTACATCATTTTACTTGCTTATTATTTTTATTTGATTAAATAGATATGATAATTTTTTTTTATATATTAATTCGTCACATTTCAGAGTCTAAAACATTTTTTAGATGCCAGATTTATTTTCATTATTCAATGGTTTTGAAGGAAAAATTGCGGCAAACGAACTATAATAACCAGCCAAATTTTGGTTAAAGAAAATTTTCCAAAATATTAGTAAAATTGGAAATTGGCAAGTATTAAAGAATATTTCAATTTAATTAAATATATTATTTATTAATTGCGTATTTCTTTTCAGATTGATAACCCTATAAGATAAGTTGTTATTCGATGAAAGATGATTACTATCTGACGTACTATGCAAATACAGTCAACCCTTCTATAACGTTCTATAAAAATACTATATGTATTTTTTTTATTAATAGTAAATCATTCAAAATAATCAACCGGTTTAATATTTTAAAAGGCCAACCCATCGTTCCCGCATTCATCGTTTTTTCACATTCGTCGTTCTGTATTAGTAGGCCTCGTCAAACCAATCAGAATGGTGTAATTCTTTTTGCCTTAATTTAAAAAGGCATGATTCTTTTTTTAGAGCTCGCTTCGCAGAATAAGTTTCAAGCTGTGTATCATTTTAAAAATACTTGAGCTCATTTAAAAACCTCAAAACTTAAAAGAGTCCTTTTTACAATAGTCGATCTTTATTCTCTTATTTGACAAACTGTGAATGTAGGTTCCGTTGTAGTCAACTCAATATTTATTTTAATACAATCTTAAATTTAAAAAAAAATGACTTTAAATAAGTAAGAATCGTAGTTCAAGTTCTAGTCTTAGTTTCTTAGAAATTAGCCTTGTGTTGAAATTTTTTTTATAGTTTCGATTGTATTAATTTTATAATTTGTAGAGCAAATTGTAATCAATTTTTTTTAATCACAAATTAATACTGATTTAAGCCTTTTTTTGAAAGATCTTAAAATCAAGGGTTTTAGTTTTCGGCTTTGAATCTGTACATAGCATTTAGAGTTTCCTATAAAATAAATCTCTATACTATAAAATAAAAGCAATGAATAAATAAATAAATATTTATGTATTGTTTTATATAGTAAATATATTTAATTTAATACGCTTATAAATTGTATTTAAATAAAAAATGCCCGTTTCTAAATATATATCATTTGTAATAATTTAGCAAATATTCGAACCATTCCAAATTAAATTAATTGAAATATTCATGCATCGACATAGATGTCGTTGCGTCTTAAACCAAAGATCTTCAAACGTTTTTAATAAATATTTTTTATTGATAATATTTTTCTGTTAAAATTTTTCATATACAAATTTGATGATTTGCGATAGATCTTAAAAAGGATTTTAATGTGTGTCAGAAGTTTGGATAGGATGTTTGGATAGGACACAAGTTATACGGATATCCTAAAACAAAATTTCAGATAATGGCTTTATTCGTAGTGTTGAAAAATCGATGTAAAAATGGCGCCCTGCCAAATTTGGACACCGCTTTCCTTCCGGGACCACTTCTACTCGCCCATCTCTCCCGACAAATCTGCATTTACATCTACACAATATTAACGTATACTTGAACATTCAAAAGGATATACCACTGACATATTACAAGATTAAACAATCTATAAACAAATATTTGGTATATTCGTTTATAGATAAAAAATATAATAACCTCGTATTTAAATTATTACCACAGTGGTGAATCATTTTTACATTCAGTCGATGACTCCGATGAATCTTTATTATTTACTTATCAATAATAAATAATTAATAATCAATTCAAATAAATATTCATAATGATGAAAAACAATATACAGATTCTATTTTTATTTAAATTAATATTTAATAAATATGCAATAACATGAATAGTAGTCCTTGTACGTTAACAAGCGCAACGAGCTTTTCAGGTTATCGTTACTTCTAGCAAAATGTCTGAAATATTGAAGAATTCTTTTGAGACATGTAGTAATTATTTAGTAAAATTTTTAATATTCTTAATTAGATTCATCAGATTTTGCCTTCTCCTCCTTCTGCTTTTTTATAAAATTATTCCAACGTTACATATTTGTTTTTTAGAAAAATTCAAGGGGCCCTGGGGGAGGCCCTCATGGGGCCTCTGAATTCCTATAAATGGAGGCCCCCTAAATGGCAAGGGCCCTAATGCCTTGCATCGTTTTCCTAAGGTCTGACTTTCGGACCGGTTTGACACAGCTTCATCATGGGTACAAATATTCTTACAGACAAAAGGGGTTCTTGTTCTTGAAAGTGTATTGGTATTACTCCCGATCCCGATCGAATTACACCTCAGGAATCTTAAATTGAGGAAAGCACCTGGAATCGACTGACTGACTTATGGCATACTAAGGACCATTTTGGATATATTTAACAGGTGTCTTAAAAGCGGCTGCTTCCCTAGATGTTGAAAGATCGGGAGACTTATCGTTACTCCCAAAGATAGGGACAAATTAAAGACTAATCCCCCCCTGCCAATGTCTTAGGCAAAATGTTGTAAGGGTAATTGTGCATCGAATTGAGTCTTCCCTCAACATAAACGCACCTCTGTTACCACTTCAGTTCGGCTTCCGGGGCAATAAATCGACGGAGGATGCCTTACGCCACGTGAAGACTTACTGCGATATTTCGACAACGGCATAATGTTGGACATCTTAGGGCAGTGGTTCTTAACCTGGGTTCGATCGAACCCTAGGGGTTCGGTGAGTCAGTCTCCCGGGTTCGGTGGAGGTCAAAACACACACCCGACTTATTGTACGATATTATGAAAAATGATACGACGTATGATATAAGGGTTCGGTGAACGCGCATATGAAACTGGTGGGGTTCAGTACCTCCAACAAGGTTAAGAACCACTGTCTTAGGGTCTTCGATAGCGCTGTACTAGGTAAGCTGAAGCAGAGGAAGATCCCATTTATTTGTTGTAGTTAACAGCTATTTTAGTGACAGGTCAATTGTGTTTGACGCTGTTGACACACGAATCGAATCTTCATTTACGATGGGCTGTCCACAGTACTCGGTGCTAGGCCCCCTACTTTGGAACATTCTTCTCAACGATGTATTACTGATGAGACTAACCGAAGATTGCTTTATTATCCGCTATGTCGATGACATATTCGTCCTAGTAGGTGGTAACACCCGTGCTAGAATTGAAGCGCCATCTAACTCCATACTGGAAAAAGTTGGATCCTGGGGTCGTTTTAACCGGCTTAAGTATTCCAGCTCCAAAAGCTTAGGAGTGCTTATTAAAGGTTCGCTCAAACGATCTCCATCCATCGGCTTCCCGAACGAAGGCAACATTAAAATCAAACCTTCTATCCAAGTATCTAGGTGTTACACTAGACGGGAACCACAGTATTCTATCACATACTAATTAGATTTTGAATCGGGCAAAATGCAGTCTGGATATTTTCAACAGAGTTGCTGGTGCTGACTGTCTCAATCACTAGTTACGTTGCTAACTTTGGACACACCGAACTGGACACAATACAATCCAACGACGCCTACTTTCTGGACAGAGACTTGCGCTGATAATGCTTTCGCGGGCTTACGGGACATGTTGGAGTCCTTTCGCTAGATTTGTAAATACGGGTTAGAGCACCATTTTTTTTGCGAGGTAGAGAAGCCCGTGTATGCTCGTCTGTCATCTCATCCCCGATAACGACTAAGATTTTGAGAGAATTACCGTACGGACTGGGAGCGAAGATGGACGGCTGCTTCCACTGGAAGAATTGGATCTGTTCTTCCTGTCGGTCTTCAGACGTATGGAGATGAACTGGGTTCATCCAAACCAATGCGTTTTCCAGATAGCGGTTGGCACAATCATGGTTTCGTAGATTCTACGAGGAGCCAGGCCGCTATACAGGCCAATTCGGTGACGTGTATGCTACAGGAGGTGCCCGTAGCACCCGATCAAACCGTGACTTAAATACGAATTGGCTATAGCCTCGTCTGATTATTATTGTTACAATCCGCACGTTGTCAGCTCGGCTCCCGGGCTCATGGCTGGTGTCCTGACCAGTATTTGAAGAGGCTTGGTAATTTGGAAGACGAACGTCACAGTCTTGGCATCAGGGTTGAGACGGACGTGTCTCTGCAGAAGATCGCGTAGTGTCCTCCAGGTGGCAAAGGCCCGCCTCAGTGTTAGAATGCCACTTATGTATGTATGTATTATAATCACTGTGAACCCTCCTATAGCGCAGAGACTATAGAAACTCGCCCTATGGAAAACTACACACTAAACAATGTTCTATTCGCATAAATTAAATGACCCTGCTCTATTTTTAGTATGTGCACATGGACGTGTTAATTTTTGTTGTCAACCAAACGGCATTGTCCTTTTTTTTTTATTTTGCGACGTAATTTTAGTGGATATAAAGAATTCATTAATATAAAAGATGATAATATTGAAGAGCCTAGATAACCTGGAAGATCATTGTCACAGTCCTGGCATCAAGGTTGAAATGAACGTGTCTCTGCTGGAGATCGCGTAGTGTCTTTCAGATAGCAAAGGCCCACCTCAGGGTTAGAAGGCCACTTATGTATGTATGTATGTTCTATGGAACTCACCGAAGTTCGATCAGAAGAGACTGGATATGCTCAGTGTGATCAGGTCCACCCCATGTCCCATTGGGCACTCGGGGACTTAAATTCTAAACGCCCTCCATTCAGGGCTTTAGTATGTTTGCAGGCTGTATGGATAGTCATCATGCATCAAAGTACAGTAAACCCCCATATAACGTCAAGATAGGGGTTCCACGCTATAGGGGGGGGGGACGTTATAGGAGGTTGAGGTTTTTCAATTTTATTTTTTGGTTTTAAAGAAATCAGTAAATCAAACTGTAACGTGGGAACTTCTCAGGATTGGAAATGGATATAACGGAGGACGCAACGAGACACAAATTCATAGAGACACAGCATCTTTATTCATCGTAAACAATACAGCAGACGAATCAGCCTAGCCGACCCGAGGATTACAGCATTACTTATCCGACGATTATCACATCGAAGAGGAGGAATGAACAATATATAAATGATAGCAGCGCACTAACAAAGTGCGCTGCTAACTATCCGGGAAGGCTTCGCCTTCTTACATGGTTGACCGTTTCAAACTGATCTCAAAACTCTGGGGCATCTATATATAAACTGAGGGTTTCGTCGGGGAAACAATGCTTGCCTCTGTCTTGATCCATGACACGTGTTGGTTAGGTCACTGTACCCGATAGATCTCAAACTATGGGACCTTGCTCCTGTTGTATGAAGCAGTTCCTAATTTCGATGCGTAGTATAGCAAACACTTTGAGAGCCGGGATCATTGTAGAACTATATTCGGGCTAATGTCTCCATTAACCGAATAAGTCGTCACCCATGATCTCATAGCATTAGCTCACTGCTAAATTGCTCTACATATGTCATAGACCAAGCAAACTGATTTTCCAGCTTTCCTCCGACGTTACACAAACATTGTCATTTTTATTCATTTTCATTTAATATGTCATTTTCATTTTACGAAAGGAAATATCCTTTCGTATTTTGTATACGTTATAGGGGGGATCGACGTTATAGAAAACAACTATAGGGGGAACGTTATAGGGGGGTTTACTGTAATAGTGTGTGTGTGTGTATGTGTGATGTGATTACAGTGGAACGCCAAATTACACTACTCCGAATTACGCGCTGAGTTGAAATATTCGCCGCAAATCCCCCAATTACGCGGTCGCATTCACATACAATCAAACGTTGGCTAGCGTATGTGTATTCAACACGTGCCAGGCTATACGCACACAGCCGAAACAGCTTCACTCGCCCAATTACCACGACTCCAAATTACACGGTCCCGATTTTAGTGTTAGTGGGGGTTTACCTGTACTTCCATATCTTTTGCTTTAAATTTAACAAACTAATTCATTTTTCAATTTAATCTAGGGAATACTGCTTAATTATTCATTATTTTTTTATTATGGCCCCTGAATTATTAAGGCCCAAGGCGTAGGGGTAAATCCTCCACTGCATACTTACTCATTAAATCACGTCATTTTAATATTATTTGTTTAATTTGACCATTACGCGTTGATTTAACACACAATCGACTCATAGTGATGATCAAAGATTTATTATAAGTTGATAAAAATATGTATTTTATTAGATTAGATAACCACGTTTACATTACAGATAATTGTTTACACTGTCTAACGTATATAAGTTTATGACTGCTTCAGTTGTATCACAGCAATGTCAAATAATATCACATTTTCGTAATGAAAATCGGTCCAGAGACGTAATTATAAACATTTTTTTTTATTAAAAAATAAATAAAAAACGTTTAATTACCCCTCCATATAAACAAAGACATTTTATACGTGGATTTATCAAATTGTATACTTTAGTCTAAATATATTTGCTGTCGAATATGGACGTCCAAGATTCATTGTCACCAGTACCACCGGTACAATGGCCGTTTTTGCTGTCATTGTTCAATGGATTCGAAGGAAAATCTGCAAGAGCTGCGATTACCACTCAAATATTGGCCAAAGAAAAATTCCCAAATTTTCCAGTAGTAATATACGCTCCATATGATGATCCAAAACGTGGTATTATCATCGTTTGGGAGCTGGTGAGCATTATTTTATGAGATTTTATTATCATGTCTTTGTTTGTAACACAAATTTATGTACAGATCGAATATGCATATGAGATTGGAGTTTATTCGATGGAAGATAATCCTAAACGATTGATGAAAGCCATGTATGAAACGACACAAATCAATTGGAGATATTTCGTAAGATTCTGCTGCATGATGCATAACATTAATAAAGCCGTCAATAACACTCTGCTGAAGCTTAAATTACCGAAATTGCTATATGCTGAAACGTTTTATGCCCACATGCCCATCGTTAAAGCACACGATGTGGCAATTTGGTTAGATTTGATACCACAAAATAATTAATCAAAGCTATTTAGAATGATTTTTGTTTTAATTTTTCATGCAGGAGAGATCCTGAGGTCAAAATAGTAGTGCTCGATCAAAAATATGCAGCTGAAATGGACAAAGAATGGCCACATCGTTATCCAGGATCGATCAAATACTTCGAATTCATGTTGAATCATGGATTTGCCTATGGATTAATTGGAAAAAAGGACCTAAAATTGCGTGGATATGTGATGCTGAGCGTCAGAGGAGCCATCCACGCTTTATACATCAATCCTGTAAATATAATCAATAATAAAATGATTAATAATTAGATTAATACTGATGTAATATTTTTAGGAACATCGTCGTAAGAAGTATGCAACGATCCTGGTACAGACATTGATTAAACAGATGGCGGACGAGAATCGTGACATATTTTCTTTCGTTGTTACATCCAATGAGCCATCGAGAGATTTGTTCATAAGACTGGGTTTCGGCTTTTTGGCGGTGACAGATTGGATATCCAAACCCGTTGATGAAAGATTCAAATAAATAAATGCGAGACAACGTAATTCATATATAATAATTAAATACACGTTTTAAAAATATATAGTTAATTATAACTAGACTTATCTCATTTATGTAATGATTTATTTATACAGCAACCGCATATCTGTCAGTTATGATAATAATGCATTAAACGAGGTCGTAATACTTTCATTCAGATATATATAACGGTTTATATTCAATTTTACTTATTACTCTTTTGTTATTTTTTTTATATATATTTATGTATTTATATTATAATATATTTATATGTTATTCATATTAATTGAATAAAATATTTATTGGTGCAATCGTCTTTGTTTTATTACGTATATTTAATCGCAATTGAAAAAGTAATGGACGTATCGAATGGTGTTGGGACCAAATTTAATTTTTAAAATGAATGCGCGTAAACGTCAGATTCAAATGTTGATAACCTCTGTGTTAGTCAAACTGCACTAGGCTGATTCATGTCGTTTTTAGGTTAACTGTCATTCTTTAGTCGACCATGAGTGCGATAAGTACTGATCCACTTCACGTGCTGGACCCCCGACGTTGGCCAGAAGTAGTTGATCTATTCTCAGGAGAACATGGATACACGGCCAGGGTCACAATCAAAGCACAAATATATAACATTGAAAATACGGCGGACTTTCCGATGAAGGCTTATGCGCCTTATGGACAACCTGAAGAGGGAATCATCTTCATATGGAGGCTTGTAAGTGACATTTAAATCGATTTAATACAGTCGGTACAATAAATTACTGTTTTATTGACATCATTAAAAAAACTATTTTTATTCAGAGTTTGATTGGATATGAAATATCCGTATTTTCAAATAAATCCGATACGAGTAAATTAGCGACGGCTATTGAAAACACTAAGCATATAGATTGGAATTCCCGTTTGTTATTCTGCAGCATGTTGCCCGAAGTACAGACAATGATCTCGACGATTTTAGACAATAAAGGATATTCGTACAATAAAGACGCTACATATGTCGCTAAACTACCGATGGAAAAAGCGCTGGAATTCAACGCAATGTAATATTAATATATGTACGGAATAATTGTGACGTATTATTGAATGAATTATTTCATTTTAGAAATCCGTCGGACGTACGATTGGAAATACTCGGTGTCGAGCACGCCGAAGAAGTGAATAGTGTATGGCCGCATCGTTATCCCGGCTCGTTGGAATATTTCGAGGGAATGCTCGGACGTGGATCTGCATTGGGGATAATCGGCAAAGCCGATGGCGATCTACGTGGATGGGTTTTGAGAAGCGTTCGTGGAGATCTGCATTCTTTGCATATCAAAACAGTGCGTCTATATTAAATTATCTAAATATGAATTATTTTATTGATCATATTGATTTTTTAAGGAATTCCGACGTAACGGATATGCTCAATTACTCGTTAAAATGCTGAGCAAGACGATAGCCGAGAGAGATTCCGACGTATTCGGCTGTATCATCACCGAGAATACACCGTCAAAGGATTTATTTACCAAGCTCGGTTTCAATCTATCAGTAATCGTTTATTGGATGGATTCGTGGATCAATAAAGAATAATCTAAGCCATTTACAATATATGAGATATACCTGATATACGTAATAAAACTATATCTATATGTAACAATATAAAATCTATATCTGTAATCAAATAAATTATTCTGTTTAACATTTATTTAATTCGATTATGCGAATGGAGATCTTCTTGTTCTGTTATGCCGCATAACGGTAGAACCAGGTATTCAGAGTTAGTTGTACGTTTTTATGTTCTGCTTAGAATTACCATACTTAATAAATTACCTCTCATTATAATCGAAGAACAAGAAAATGGCGACATTAACAAGAAGATTAATAAGATCTTCTGATTTTTTTAGAGTCGGCATTAACATACAAGTAGAGTATGTTTTGTTATAAATCAAACAATTCATTGTGACCTTAATTAATTACAGTGTACTCTCGATTATCCGTGCATGGATTATCCGGTTTGCGGATTATCCGCTCCGGAAAATATTTTGATTGATTTTTTTCTATTATGATTATAAGACGCATTAATGAATCGCGATCTTGAATATGCGCGTTGTTTGAAAGAAATACGTATAGGGAGATACAGAAATGTCGAACTACCAATAATTACGATATTTATTGCCCATATTTGTCAGCTCTCGGGACTTCTTTTGTTCTAAAAAACTAATGTTCACGGGCAAATGTGCATCAAAGCAGCAAAGACATTTCACGATAATCTAGGAAATTAAAGAAAGCCTAACTGGCCAGGCTGGATGAGGACGAGTTCAAACAGTGACACGGATCTGGCCAGCTTACGATTCAGGAAGAACGTCTAAATCAAATGCTGAAGCTGTTGACGACCCTGTGTCAAATTTCAAGAATATTTGCAAAGAAAAGATTTGCAATCTAATCAAATTTATAATGCTGATGAAACTGACTTGTACTGGAAGTGCTTACCAACAAAAACGCTAGCTTCGATGAGAGAAAAGTCCGCTCCTGCCGGCATAAAGTCTGACATAAATCGTCTAAAGAAAGAATAATTATGCTAGAAATGCATCAGAATTCATAAAATGAAACTTTGGTGATTGGAAAAGCAAAACCACGATCATTTAAGGAACTGAAATGAAAAAAAATCTTCCGCCGGGATTATAATGGTCAGAAAGGCAATGGATGGACAGGGAAATTTTCGAAGATTGGTTTAAAAAGAAATGGGTCCCAGAAGTGCAATTATTTTTGAAAAATAAGGGATTGCCACAGAAAGCAGTTTTGTTATTAGATAATGCTCCTTCTCATCCGAACGAAAGCATACTGAAGACAAACGATGGATTTATGATTACAAAATTTTTGCCCCCTAATGTTACATCACTGATTCACCCCATGGACCAAGGTGTTATATCATCAATGAAACGCCTTTTATCGCCAAAATCTTCTGAAACTCTTGTCGAGGAAGATGATAATCTGGATTAATTTTGAAAAATGACGGTATTGGATGCTATACATGGGATAAAGTACAATCTTACCGTGCAAATAATAGATATAGAAACAGGTTTAATGGATTCGGAAGAGAATGAAGAAAAATTTTGTATCTGAAATGTGTGGATTATTGGAAAATTTAAATTTTTTGAATACATAGAGAGGCCTAACTAAGGATTTAAATGATTCAGGCTTCGAACGATGGACGATCCTTAATATCGTTTCTCTTGTTACTCAAGAGGAAGAAAATGACATTAATTAATACTATAGTTTAAGAAGATACCAGTGGTTACGCGAATATGAAAGGCATTGAATTGTATTGAAACATTGCTAGATTACTTCGAACAAAGGGGAACTGACTATAATAATGTAATAGCTTTAAGAATATTTCGAAGTGAAATAAGAAGCTCGATAAAAATATCTCAAAACAAAATGAAAATAATAGATTTTAATTGCAGGCCATAGTAAACTTCTTATATTTTTAAGTTCGTATATATGATAAAACAATATATTTTAATTATTTGTTTGTGTTTTCTGATAAATAATGAATATAAAATAATGTTAACAATTTGTGCTGTATATGATATTATATCCGAAAAAAAAATAAAAATTGATGATTTTATCCGTGTTTCTCGACTATCCGTGATCATCCTCCCCAGCATTAACCCGGATAAAATCGAGAGTGCACTGTATATACATTGTTTTTCAAGAAAGAATTTAATAAATGCGAGAATGATTTTGATATTATTAAATTAGTGACATCTATTATTGAGTTGTATAATTATTTTATTTTAATGGTTTGAATATATGCTAAATTTAATTAAATAAATTTGTTTGATCATTCATAGATGGTACTACTTATTATTTATATTAAATCAAAATATTATTGTAATATAAAATAATTTTGCGTCATATTTGATTCAATTAATTCCTGCTTGTTTTGTAAACAACGAAATGTAACTGATTGCGTAATATTTCTTTTTTTTTTTAAATAAATACAAACAAAAGTCTTAATGACAATATTTACTATTGATGTTATTTTATTGGGATCGATATAAATCATCGGAATGTGATATGACAATGAATAATGATTGAATCATAATGTACATTGAAATTATAGTGATGCGATTATTACTCCTTTTTGAAACAATATTATGATCATTAATTAATTTATTACATGTGACATTTGTCAATGACATTTTTATGGACACATTTATTGACTTATCACGAGAGTCGTTATCGCAAGAGTTTAAATTATTTTTAATATGTAATTGAGGACGTATCGGGATTGGGTTTTCGTAAATAAAAACATTTGGTGTTCACTCGACTTTTTTTTATTGGTCTTAACACAATAATATGATGATATACACAATATTTCTTTTTTTATATATTTTATATAAACATGGTGTTTTGAAAAATAAATAAATATTTTTACAAATTAATTTGTATTACAAAATTACTATGCTTAACGCTAACTAAATATGTTTTTCTATACATACATTATTATAATTATATAAATATTTTTCGTCTCACGCTTTCATCCGCATTTAGATATTTTTATCACTGATCAACTTAATCATAAGTGTTACATTCATAATGTACAATACAATTTTTCGTATATTTGTTATCAAAATGCAAAAGTGGAAAAAAACAGCCAGGCTGTACACATCATTCAATTTATTAACTAAGAGAATTAGGGCTAATTATATAAAAAAGGCAAATATTTTAATTAGTAATAAATATGCGATATCACTTCAGTGAGGTGTCTATTTTTATTTAGATGATAAAAAATAAAAAAATAATAATAAATAATTATAAAAAAAAATATATATACAAAATAAATTATTAAATAAATGTAGAAAATAAAAAAAAAATGCAAAAAACACTTGAATTGAATGATATATATATTTTTTATTAATTTTTAAGCATTTAAAATGGCTCAAACTTATATTAAATAAATCGAGGAACTATAAAGATGATCGTTTTCGATGGGTTCGCAATTATTTGCATACATTTTTTTTTGCAATTCCGATCAATAAATAAAATGATATTCGATAACATCCATAATAATAAATCAGACTCTAAAAAAATATTGTTGGTAATATTAAATTATACATTTCTTTTTTGGTCTTCAGTATATATATATTTTTATAATAAATAATTACGTACTTTTGTTCATTAATTGAAATCGTAGGGTCCATCAGTTTCGTTTTAAAAAAAGGGGTTAAAGATTGATCCCTTATTATGATAAATGTTACGGATATAAATTTTCACAAGGAACATATACTTATCATTTATATATATATTTACACAATTTTTTGAAAAATAAAAAAATACAAAATAGTATCTGTTTATATTTTTTTTAATATTCACCAAGCTCTTATTTATATTCAATGTCACTCGATTCATCGTAGGTAACTTCACAATGACCCGAAAAATGAAGATCACGCTGATGATCAGAACAATTATCAAAAAAATAGTCTCCGTATTAAAATATATTGATTTTATAAATAACCTTTCTCTCTCTCTCTCTCGCGCTCCCTTTCTCTATCTCCATCTCTTTCGTAGAAATGTCCAACGGTATCATTAAATTAGAATAAATATTTAGCATATGGGTAAAAAAAATCACAGTTTCGGTTGTCAACGATCCGTCCCGGCTCAGTTCTCTTGGTGGTGGGAAACGACGATGCCCCTGGCTTTGTTTTGGTTCATTCTGTTCTTGAGCGTGGCTAGCTCTGTGGCGAGCCGGGTGAGCTCTGCTTTGAGGTGAGCGTCCTCTTCGGGTTCGGGGGCCGTGAGCGTGGAGGACGCCAGCGGCGCTCTTCCCTGGTACTCGTTTCCGAGCGAGATTCCGGAGTCCCTCTCGTCGCTGGATCCCTCGGCGTCCCAGGGCGGCGAGGCTCGCAGCCCGGGCTCCTGTTTGATGTGTTGCAGGGCGAGGAGGGCGCCGGCCACGTCCCGGTCGCCCAAGTGAGACTTGTGCCTCAGCTTCAGGGGTAAACTGTTGTTGGGTTCGTTCTGGCCGTAGCCGCCGTTGTCGCAGTGCTCGTCGCCGGACCCGGAGAGGCTAGACACCTCGTAGGGACTGGGCGCTCTGCGTGACCGCGACAAGTTCAACACACTTCCGGCACTCGGTTCGAAGTGTCCTCGATAAGACGTGTAATCACAGTTGTCGGGGTACGGCGTCTGGATGGGACTGCGATGTGGTGGAGGTGGAGGCGAGAGCGGGGGAGGTGCGGACAAGTGCATCGACGGCGACTGGATCACCGCCGACTGTCCCGGAGGGAACAGTCCGACGGGCGAGGGGTTCGACGAGAGCTTCGACCTCTTGGTGACGCACAACACTTGGTCGCAAGTCGGAAGCGTGGCCATCACCTGCTCGATACTGACGAGCGTCTCGCCGCAGATGCCGTACTTCTCCTTGATAGCGTCCAGTTGCGCCTTGAGCACGTGATTCTCCTTAGACAACTCTACTACCCTCTGTTCTAACACCATATCGTTGAATCTCCTCTTTTCTCTGGAGCGTTTCGCCGCTTCATTGTTTCTCCTCCGCCTATCCCAGTATCCGTCATCCTTCTTATTATCCGGAATGAATTCTCTCTGTTTGCGTTGCGAGAAGAAGTCTTTTCTTTTGAAATCGTATCCGGGCGGATAGTTTCCGTCCGAATTGTGTGAATCTGTACTCAACGGTCCCATGTTGACCAACATTGACGGTTCTCTCAGAGGCATCTGGCGCTGAGGACTCGTCGGCGATGACAACAGCGGAGGATATAGTAGGGGCTGTGCCGATTGCTGCGGGGGCTGCAGCGGCGATTGCTGCTGCATGGACGGGTGCTGCTGGAGCTGGAGCGGCGACTGTTGCTGATGGCCGATCATGAACTCGGCTACCATGTTGCGACGGGGCCGCGCAAAGCGGAGCGACGTTGTATCCTGTAACAATGCAAAAAGAATCTGGTTAAAACCGTGTTCGATCGTTAACGGGACGCAATTAAGACATCATTCAAGAATCGAGAGAGCCCGCTAATGGTTCCGTTAAGATAAAATACTTTCTCCGGGCCGTGACACACAAACAGTAAAATAACGGTCTGGAAATATGATCGGTCGCTGTCACACCTGGCCGACTGAGATGCCTCCATTGCTTCGGACAGCATCCGTCCCGTTGGATAAGACGCGGCTGTGACGCACGCAGAAGCACGTGTCCACAATACGTATTGTGTTGTCGGCGAAAACGTGACACGGCTCCAACGTAACCGATACTCCACCCCCATGGATTCGAGTCACGTGGTCCAAATAAAGTATCGTCTCGAGCGTCGAGACCGGTGATGCAATGCATCGCCGGTGACATCCAGTGTCCGGCGTGACCTATCTAGGTAACGTGTCGCAGTTGAATCACGCGGACGCAAACGTGACCCACACGTGGCCGGCTTCTAAACGCCGAGGCACACTCCTCGAGATCAGGGGTCCACAAGCTACGGAATGTGATCGGTCTGCGAGCGCAACGAATGCGACCCAACGCTAATATCGCCAATAACAAAGAGCGAAATTATATACCCGCGGCGGATTGATTTCACGCGTAGTGCAATTTGCAAATACTTGAACTTGAAATTATTTTTCTTATCAGAATCTAATTTTGCTATCGTTTTCGACACGAAGACAAATCAAAGGCACTAAAATTCTTTCTAGATTTCTAGAAATATCTAGAATCCATAAGCTTCATTAGTAAATTTGAGTTTTTATCCATCGGTTAAAGAATTAAATACATTTTCTTAAAAATAAGATTGAAAGAGTAGGGCACTCTCATTTCTGAGGATCGTGACCATTCTTGACACGAGTCCTGCCCTTTCCCCTGCGTCCTTTTACGTTGACGCAACGAACTTCTCCTGGCTATCGTTTCTTTTAGCAAGATATACAAAGTATAGAAGAATCTCTTTGAGACACGTAGTTGCGAAAGATATTGGAAATATTATTAGAAAACACAAAAAAAGAAAATTCTTTTGTTTCATTGTGGGTTAAACAGTCATTTTGGTTGTTTGACCGAAGTGTTTTTAGATCTTCGCGTCCAGATCACGATAAGTCATATTTACAAAACATCTCGATGATCTATTGCACCATGGTTCGACGTCCCTTGCCGTGATTCGACTGCAGACGATGGCGCAAGCTATATCATATTTCTAAATTTGATACGTACGAAATCGTTCACAATTGCGAAAGTCAAAAAAAAAAATAAAAAAAATACTCCGTACGCACACGTGTTTGCGTACGTTTTTCGACACGGCACGATCTGTGCATATCGCGCTCGCTGCATCTGCCGCAATAGCAACGACCCAGATTTGGGTCAAGTTGACTAACAACTGTTGTGTCATCGAAATGGAACAGCTTCTCAAATTGCTGATATAATCGCGACGGTTATGAAACAATTAGGCAACGCGCGGACAAAGCGATTCATTAGGGCAACTGGATCGGCGCACGAGAACTCCGGTTCTCCGCTCTTATCAGAAGAGTTGGAGATCTGAAATTTTCAAGTTGCGCTTCAGGATTAATTAGCGTATCCCGCTATTGAGGTAGGTCGACACTGTATAATGTCGGTTGTCGCTCAATGCCACAGCACCAGGAAGGGCCGTCAACTGAACGTGCTTCCAAGAGTAAACAGCGCCACAATCGATGATGGTTATATAAACCGGCCATTACGTGACCCGAACGAATGTCACACGGAGCTGGTCACCGAGGTCAGTTCTACGCTAGCCGCGAACACATTACATCACTTATGCTAATTTGGACGGTTCTTTTTTGTGCGCGGCGCAAAATTTTCAAGTGTGTTTATCCAGCGGTTATCGATCGAGGAGTTATATCTTGAATTCCGTATTTGGCACGGTGCCATCCGATATTTGGAACGCGACCAGTAACTGACCTTAGATTACGAAATGACGTTTCGGGAATACGCTTTTTGCGTTTCTATTCGTAGAGCCAGAGGGCAGCGGCCGTTGTGGTTTACGCGCGCCGTCCGCCTTTTACATTTCCATTAAGGAGCAAAAAAATGGAAGCGGATTTTTCCGTGTATATTTAGAGCTGTGACGGAATTTCCGTGAAATTCTTGGAATTCCAGCCGCATTTACATTTGACGAATGCGGTTTTGTTCAAACACAGTAATCAAACACAAGATAAGATACTGATGAAAGTAAGTGCTCAGCTGCGTGACTCATAATTTGACGGAAAATAGAGCGCTGTGGTGTGATCTTAAATTTTGAAGACATTCAAATACACGTGCTCAACTATATTTAGATGTATATATTACATCTTGGAATGTTAAATCTAGATAAAAATCCACGAGCATATGATCTTTATTGCCCAAGCGGAATTCTTCACCTGAAAACTTTGTTTTAGCATGTTGTCTAATATTATCTTCAATTGAAGCTTCTTAATTTTGGATCCTCTAAAACTGTAGCGTGGATCTTCAATTGAAGGTTTGGTTCTGTCTTTTGTAATCATTGCATAGTGTATAAAGAGTTTGCTCAAACACAAGACCGTTATGATGTCGACAGTATCACTGAAACGTCAAATTAAAAAATTCTTCTTAAATCGACACCCTCATGTCTGAGGATCGCAACCATTCTTAACTCTCTAAGATTTCCAGGGTAAGCATTCCTACGCTGGAGCCCGTAGCGGTCTTTACTCGGTTCTTTCCTCTGCGTCCTTATACGTTTCCAAGCGAGACGAGCTCTTCCAGGCTATCGTTTCTTCTAGCAAGGTGTCTAAAGTATCAAAGAATCATTTTGAGACACGTAGTTAGTAGAAAGTCGATCAACTTTATCGTTCCGCATTTCTTTGAGGATAGAACTAAGTTTTATTCAATCTGTTTTTGAGTTCTGCTTCTAATCCTGAATAAAAACCAAATTCTAAATTTTTAATTTGGATTTGGGGCTGAATTAAACCCGCTAATCAAATCCAGACCGTGTGTCGATCTCTGATCTAAGCTTCCGTTAATAGATTATTTAGTCATGTGTTTATTACACCGCTCGCTAATGTATCTCTCATTGATCCGTTGACTTCCGGAGCTCGAGTCAAGGTAATTCAGCGAAGAATGGTATCCATCATCTAATCCGGAGCGTTACTTCATTAGCAGATACCGCTACCGCGGCCATGTGATTCGAATTGATCACGCGTTACACAACACGACGACGACGACTTCCTAGTGGCCGCCGGACAGCATTGTCGAGATATACGAATATGGTCGCAGAACGCCAATGTCAGATATTTACATAAGCCTTGCCTGTTGAACGATCGTTTCATTAACGGCGCGACCTCACAGAGCGCCGAAACGGTGACGCAACGTCCGCGTCTTCGCGAGATCGACCGTTAGCGGAACTGTAGCATCTCTCCATTGTGGTTTTCTAGGATCCGGACGGGCATGGCCCAGATCCGCGGCCAGGAGTCAGTGGGGCGGGTGGGCTGCACCTCCGTGTGGGTCACCCGACGACCCACTAACCAGCGAGGCGCTGAGCCGCTGCGCCGCTGTACCGCTCTACCGCTGTACCGCTACACCAACTGGAGTAGGCCATCCGTGGGCGGCCTCTCCGCGATGCCCCCCGTAACACTTACCTCTTGTGTAATATTCGTAACATACGTCACTCAAGAACGGTAATCCGGCTAACTCCGACATCTTTATGACTCAATATCTCGCGTTACAAAAGAGATAACGCGGAACGGACTTCGGCATCTCGATCCGTTAGCCGATACCGAATTATAAGAATCGCAAAAGAGTACGTTTTCAGCGCAATTAGCGAGATAAATGCGTAGGGGTCAACGCGCCGCGGGACGCGGCCGCTTATCGGATTCCGAAAACACACTCCTATTTATGCAACGGCGAGAGGTCACACACACATATCGCGCGTTGCATTATCAATAATGCATATAATTGAAAATGTTACGAGACTGCGGACGAAATACAATTCATCTGAATCGATGATAATTATGAAATTCACGTTTGAAAAATATTCATAAATGTGAAATAATAATTGCATTCGATCGAGGTGACGAAAATTTGAATAAATACCGGCACAATTCTGTGTTGGTAACATTAGCTGTAATACAATGGGACTTGCAAAACATTGGCTCTATAAACATTATGAAACCCAGAATTGTGTCAAAGCGTACCGTAATAACAGTGCCGACCGAGAGGAAAATGTTATAACGCAAATAATTAACAGCCGAGGGAGCGACGATTCGATTCCGAATCGCAAACATTCTGAATCGTACAGTTTCCAGTTACGGTAAGTGTCTGAAATCGCGGTCCGCAAGCCGATCCAAAAGTAACCCAACGCTGAATGCTGTAATCCAACGGTAAATTTTGCTCTTAACCCAGTTTCTTTTTGTTCATAAAGGCATAACTCGTTGCCGTAAGAAGAAGCGTAAGTTATGTAATGATGTCGGTAATCACACACACACAGCGATGATACATCGTTATGTAAAAAAAGATTTATCGACCGATTGATATTGAAAGATACGATCGTGCAGAATCGATTTCTCAACAATCCACTTTTTACGACGATGTACCGCTCCGACTAACGCGATATCAATGCTGTTTTTTAGCTTTTCGACAACGGTACACGGACATAATCGATACGTCCATTCCGAAATTTATGCATTGAACAAGGTCAGTATTGCTCCTGAACAAAAAAGCGACGAGAGCGTCGCCGATATACACACAACAACACAAGTTGCTCAACCAAATTTATTCACGAAACGATTCTACGCAATAATATAGTGCAACGACCCAGTAATGGGTCGCGACCCATTACTGGGTCGCGCCCCGTTTTATTGCGCAGGATAGCTAGCCCAACGCGCGAAGTGCGGTCGTTATGAAATTCGACATTAAAAATAATGCATATTCATACGGAGCGCACATTATCATAATGTATGAACGATTTCGCAAGTGCATGCGCATACACGACACCGAAAAAGGGTAAAAAAATAATATTATACGTAAACACTTTTGTAATTATTGTGTAAAAACCGTATTAAAACACGTTGCATACGAATTAATCAATAAACGGTGTTGCGCACATCCATTTTATTGTTTGTTTTTATCGTTACATTGACAATCAATTGCGAAAATGCAGCGAGGGGTCCGTTGCGAAACGCGGCCGTGTTTGATTTTATAATGACGTCAACGAAATCGTCCGGAGGTATTTTTTGAATCCATCACCGCGGGGTGTATAACTGTTGACCGCCTTACAGTTAGCGAGATTGGATCATCGATGATTGGAATTCTCGTGAGAAATGGCCATAGATATCGGTACTTGATTATGTTTGTGTTAATAAATCAACTGTCGCGCATAACAGTTTATAAATTCGACGAGCGCGCTCAATTTTAGAAATGCTTTCACGACGAATATGGGGGTTTTCTCGAATATTTTATGATCGGATCCTATGCATAGATGACATAAGGGTATCATACTCCTTTTTCAGCTTGATCCTATTTTTAAAAACGAGTGAAAATTATATTTTACGCCGCGTTTGAAGGGTTAGAGCGCTGTCGCAACATCCAAGTCAACAGACTTCCGTTGCGAAATTCGGTCGTAAGGCAATTTCAATTTTTTGAGGCTACCTTTGGTGCAATAGTCGTGTATCTATAAATACTTGCGTACCAACGCCACAAATTCGTGTGTTTTGTGTACCAACCCGATGATAAAAGTCAAGTCGAACATTATGTCAGAACATTTGTGCAACTGGGTGTTGTCACAACCGGCCCGATTAAAGCAGTTGCATTATAATTGCGTTAGTTGGACTGGATATATATATAAAAAAATATATATTTATACGTGTCGACAAATGTCAACCGTGTGTTCGGTGATGAGCTGGCTCGGTTACCAAACCGCCGATCCAATTTCGTAACGACGCCGTATGCAATTCGGCCGATCCAGTTTGGGTAAACAAAAATTTCCCATAAGTCACCGTCGCCCCGCTCGGTTTAATAACAGTTGTTCCAGCTTAGATAATATGTTAATGGGTGTTGTGTTGCAATTCCGCATGCTTGCGTCACTCGTTCAGGTTACCAACTCGGCACACGGTCATTCGCTCGGTTTACCAACAGTCTTTACCCACTTCTGCTGCAACTTGTCGCAACGGAACGCTGTGACACTGAAGCTGGATGCCTAGATCACGAGCAAGCAGCAGCTCAAGCAAGCAAGCAACCCCACCATTGCGTCACATAGTCCAAATTCGAGCTGACTCATTGTCAATTTCGCGGAAGACCATCATCAAAAACGATGAATCATTGATACGGATGTGTCACGGGCCAAAGTGATCGATATCCACCATGCGTCAGAACAAAACAGAGTCTAGCCGAAAAACGCGGAGAGATATCGAAAAACCGATTGCATATTTGGAATCTGTATTGAAAGCCGATTCACATGCGCTATTGAAGTATGCAACGTTCGGGTTTTTAATATGGATAAAACGCACCGTTACAAAACGCGCTAATTAGATGCATTATGCAGTTGGTAATTTCCTCGCTCGCGTTTCTAGATACACTACGCACACACACACGTGCGCGTTGAGATACTTGCATTATATACGAAAACGGGTATTTTCCTAACGCTTCGAAGGCCAGCAACTTCCCAATCACCGTTCGCAACACGTGAAACCATAGTAGAAATTTGTTAACCATTCTCTATTATGCCATCGCCGGTCGGGTACATCAAATAGTTTTAAATGACTCACGGCGTCTCATAACTGAATGCACGGATCTTTGAAGATTCAAAGGAAAAAAAATATCATTTAAACTGCATTTTTCGAGCCGGGTCTCAATTACACAATCCTCTTAATCTCACTTGCAACATTCAGCAAAAAAAAAAGAGCGGCGATGATGATCGTGATGGTGCAACTGTCCACAGTCTTCAGCAAGACTACAGAGCGAGCGCCCGGTACGCCGTACCGGGAACTCCGTTATATACTTTAACATGTGCCAGTCGTTTTGGGTCAAACACAAAAAAAATGTTGTAATTCGTACATTTTCCAACAACTGGATATTGCCCGCGCCGTTGTTACTAAATTAGTGTTGTAACGTTGCGTTTGTGTTGTATTACCAATACACGGTCAATTTTGTAATGCTAATTTTCCCGTATGCAGAGCATTGCTCATTTAAATAAATTTTTACGATCCTTAAAGTACCGAAGTTATTGGTTTCGCATCTGCGTCGCGGCCATTAGATGTGCCCAAAAATTTAAACAGTTACAAAAACCGAACGGTAATCTTTGTTGTCGGTGGGACGCGGACACCGTTCACGCGTTATAGATATTAGATACGAAAAAAAATAATCACGATATCAAAAGGGGCGCGGCGCGGATTGTCTATGACGCGTCGCATTTTTTTTGTCTATGGTCGTCTCGGCCGCCGCTACGCCAGTGCAAACGAGCTACGGTAAAAAATGCAGTTAAATAAACTAACCGCTTTATTACACTGAGTAGGTTAAACAACTCGATCAACGGATGTTTATAAGCCGGTTAGAACACCGGGATAATAAATTAATTGCATTGTTTCGTAATATTGCATAAACAGACGATCGCTTAATTCCAATTCCATATGGAGTTTGTGATGATAAATTGAGTAAAAAAAACAATGGTATGTGTAGGTCTTTGTGGAACACAAGGCCTAGATAGTGTGACCTCCATAAGGCACGTACATATCACACTACGTCAGTTAAAACTAACGGTTATGCTAGTACTACTCTATCGGTGCGGTGACCATGCCTACTTTATTTCAAGGGACAGTATTTTTTTAGATCCAACTATTTTGCACGAAACGCATATTTTAAATTGAAATAATTTGAACATTGAAACCATTTTTTTATTCAATTTAACCCTTTATAGGGAAAATTAATTATTTTGTATTTTTATATTTTTTATTGTTATTGTCAATAACAAT
>JAGXCT010034491.1:0-26865 GCA_022495035.1 Philopotamus ludificatus
ATGATATAGGAATATAATGTAGTAAACATATAATCTCCGTTATTTTTTGATGTAGACAAAATTTGAAAATAATCAAGTATTTATTTTTATAAAAAAAAACACATAGAACATTATTTTATTTATAAAGTGTAAATATCACACAATCTTAATTATATCATTTAAAAAAAATCATATTGATTTATCAGCTGAGTGGAAATGTCGTGTGATGCAAATTCGTGTTATATAAAGTTCATCCAAAATTAATGGCATAAATATCGTCCAAATATCATTTAAGCATTTAACCGCTAGAGAAATTTACATAATTATGCACACAAAAAATATTTTCTAACGAAACTTATGAATTCTGAATATTCCCATGAATCCATTGGACACTTGTCACTAGTATTGAATTAACAGTTGTCACACCTGGATGACGTTAAAAGGGTTAATATATTTTTTATTTATATTATTTTTTAAGGAATTAAATAATTTATCGTCTATAATTATGAATAATATAATGTTTCTCTTTTATATATTTATTTTTCGGCGGGAAAACGATGTGTTTGTCGAGGGCGCAATCGTCGCTTTTACGATCGTCGGGGCGCAATCGTCGCGTCGATTTTTTGAAAAAGGAGTTGCATTTATTTTCATTCGATCCTGAACTCAAAATAATAAAGAGAAAATATGAAATAGTTTATAAAATGTACTAGGGTCTCGTTTAGCGCTTTTTCGATTAATACTATCTCAATATAACGCGGTTTGCTTAAAGACCAATGAATCGTCAAAAGCCATGAAGAAGATCCAGTTTCCCTGTGATTTGGGAATTAACCACTTCTGTGGTCAACCTCTTGGAAAAAAGTAGGTAATTGTTCTCGAAAGTCAAATTACGACACGTGTCACTCAACGCACGCGATGCGTTCTCTAGACTGGTGGTACTTCCACCCGAGCTGGATTCGGGCAAATCACTATAAAAAGTTTCGTTGTACGATGTGCCCGAATCCAGTTCTGGCAAATCACTGTGTCAGCAAAATACCTATCCGAATTGTATTCGGGCAAATCACACAAGGGGTTAATTAAGAAATCACAAAAAACCTTTTTCAAAATTGGTTTAGCACATATTTTTGACCAAAGAACTTGCTATCATCATGACTATAGGGGAAACAGCCATATTGTAGAGCCCTGGCCTCATCCAACACCCTTCTCCATTTTATCTGGTCTACCATCACGTCGCTTTATCTTCCGATAAGTTTCAATGATGCAACGTCCCGCTATAAGGAGTCTAAGCACCTCAGTCTTGGTATTCCTTTCCTCTTTCCTCCGGGGACAGGAAGGCTTGTTAACCATAAGGCTTTTCGGCGGCTGACTATCCGGCATCCTTGACACGTGACCGGCCCATCGGAGACTGGCCACTCTGATGACAGCTGTGATCGTTGTATCCTTATATAGTCGGTACAGCTCCTCGTTGCTTCAGACACGCAATTTTCCATCCTCGAATACTCCAAATATCCGCCTCAGAATCCTTCTCTCCAGGATATCCAGTTGTCCCTCATCTTATTTTGTCAAAGCCTAACATTCATGAGGGTCGTGTAGAGCTTGAGATTAGTCTTCCTTGAGAGGAATCTCAAGGAAATCTCAAGGTTTGCCAGCATGTTTCTTCTTCGTACACGCTATAGGCTCAATCAGCTTGCTATATGTTTCCTAAATAAAACTGTGACGTAACACTAACAGAAACCGTTGATAAAAATGTATCGAATGATCCAGATTTTGAACAGAATACCAAAACGAGACGCAGCGTTTCGGATGCGATCTCCTGGTACCGGTATTGCTCAACGAGATAAAAAGCTGGCAAATGCAAATGACGTTCGACGACTTCATAAATATAAATCAGAAAGGCCAGGACCTTCATCACAAAAATTCTTTTCTATTATTGAAACTGTAGGGGGTTAACCCAACGGATGAATTAATCTGACTCCAAATGTTGATAATGGACAAATGTTGACTATTGACAGAAAATACACTAGTAAATATTGTCGTGGTCGCGTCCAGTTCTTTACCGTGACGTGGTAGTGATGATCCAATGGCTGCTGACGTGGCTGTTCCCAAGGGTAGTCAGCGTGTGGCGATGATGCGATATCCACTGGGTCTGAAGATGTCCGATGGTCTTTGGAGAAGTAAGTACGATGCTGTGCAGAATTGCTGACTTAGCGGGAGCAGAAGTTCATCGGTTTGCAGCTTTGATGAATCGGATTCTTCATCGTGAGACTCTTAGATAGAGAGTCCAGGATAGCTTCAGCTCAGGGTGAAGCTACGATCCTCCCACTCGTTTGATGATTGGTTGTCCAATTTTATAGGGCGCGAGCGGATACCCTCTCCACTCCTGGCGTGGTTGTTTACGTCTGCGATTGTTTACTTGATATTCCAGAATTAAAATCCGAAAGTGCAGGTGCATATCTTGCTTTTTATGAGTCTGGGTATGTGCTTGAAAGTTTCAGAATAAAGGATAATCTAAAGCTCGAGCTCCTATGTCTTCTCACGTATGATTCTTGCGCTACTAACACAGACCGCCCATAATAGCTCACATTGTTCAAGCTAAGGTCGCCTTGTCATTTTAGAATGACCATCGTTGGCATTTGCGAATATTCTAAACACTTCACCATACACTTCTTTTGCTGTACTGTTATTTTTTATACTAGATAAGCATGACGTGTATAATGTGCTCTTCAGAATTTATCTGAACAAAGCTATCCTTGTTCCTGTCTAAAGAACGACATTACTTTGTGATGACCAATCCAGTGGACTGAATCATCCTCATGTTAAAGGGCTTATGGATCTTATTTTTTCTCAAATCTCTTGCTATGTCAATGACGCATGCCATACGGCAAGCAGCAAACTCGTTTGAATACAAGCCGAAACTGTTTGAATCAACACCCGGATAATTGCATGGTGGATGAGCGCAATTGTTATTTAATGGATTAGATTAATCACGATTATATTATAGCACGTTGCATCCAACAGCAATGGCTCTAGTCAGATCTAAAGATAACTGTCGGCGGCGATAACTGTCAGATGCCGCCCGGGGTCAAGCGATTCATAAGTGTTGAAGCATCGATCAGAAGAAGTTCGACAATGGAGGTACCACAGTCGAGAGAGAGCGGTACTTCCCATTTAATGCCCATCTCCGAGCTCGAGTATTTGTTTTGAGCTTCGGCCGACATTGAACCAGTCCAGTTGCCGGATTGATCTCCGGCCTGGGCAATCAATCAAAGCCAGTTTATGTAATTATTGGCCAGATTCCTATGGGTAGTTTGTAGTAGACGAAACAAAAAACAACCGTGTTTTACATAACAAGATGTCTGTGTTCCATTGGAGCCAGCGCTGGGATGTAATTACAGTACCGTTCCATCAGACTCATTATTTTATCGAACTGACCTTGGGGAAGAGCACGAGGCCGTGAGGATTCGCTTTGAAATTGCCGTCGGACAATGCTAATGTTTGAATAATTAAAATTCGAGAAAACCTCGCATCTCTTATTCTTCTGCGCCTACTTATGCCCGAGGTGTGTGACCGTGGTATCACTCGAAACATATACTCTATTCATTAAATGGAAGAGCCTCTATAAAAAGTTAAGTTAGTCTTTTGAATCCAGTAATAATTTTTATATGAAAATACACTCGAGGCGGATTCATTTCACGCATCAGACATTTTAATCGCTTGATTACGCTGATTTACTTTAAAAAATTCAGAAACCTGATCTATACATGGTTTTCCCATAATCAGTCCCAACAAAAACAACGTTAAATAATCCCGCATTTATCGTTTTTTTGTAGTGGTGTTGTGACCAGTGGTTGATTTAGCACTTAAGAGGCCCCAGACGCAATTTAATTTTGAGGCCCCTTATAAATATTTCAAGTTTAAGTTTTAAAATTTTATAAAAAAGAGAAGAAAATTTTCAATACTCTTGATTTGGTACATTAGATTTTGCCAGTAACTCGCAGGCAACCATACAATCAGCGGCTTGTTCATTCCTGATTTAAATCAATATTTATATTTTATCAATTTATTTAAAAAGACCGAAAGAAAAACAAAATCCAAAATAGTAGATCCTGCGGGACTGTGGTGAGACTGAGGTACTCGCAGCCAGTGGCGGATGGTGACTTTTTAGGGTCCGATGCTAATTATATTTCAGGGGCCTCTAATATAATACAATTGAGGGGGGGGGGGGATGTCGGTTATTACTATTTCTATCTGAAATTTAACCATCTAATAAATATATTCTTCGCCTCGTTGAAGAGGGCGCGATCGATATTTAAAACTTCACAAATATCTGTAATTTAATCACTAGACCCTTCTTCAAGTTTACCAAAAGGAAAAACAAAACTATTTTTTTAAATAATGAGTATTCAGGGCCCCCTAACGATCAGGGGTCTGATGCTCCAGCATCAAATCATCCCTATAAATCCACCACTGCTCGCAGCACTCAGTTTAAGTAAAGAAGAATTACGAATCAGCCCTACTCACATTCGAGTGTTAAAACTCGCACAGCAGTTCAACTTCGAGCTCATGGTTGCGACCTGATTCAGTCTGAAGACTTTCAGTAAAGAAAAATCGCCCATAATATTTCTAGGCAGAGACATGTGGTGGTTATTCCACTAATTATTTTAATTAACGCCATGTTGCGTCCTGGCAACACTACACGGTGGCGTACCGGTCCCCACTCTACCGGAAATGCACCACGGTCCTGCGTTACTCCGCCATGACGACTCTGAAGACTCTCCTCTAGTCCTTTCCATGGCAAGCATAATCGACACCGAACGCATTTATCATCATCACACCAGACCAGCAAACCAACAGTCGCCGAGGTTGTTTGCAGACTCCGCCTCAGCATCCCCAACTTCAGACCGCAGACTGACATGCTAGCGTCGAGCCCCCAGCCGGCCCCTCGTCGAGGATCATCAGGAAGGATACCTCTCTGACGATACTCTGGACACTGGAACGCCACGAGTGCCGTCACTGCCAGAGGTCGCCAACTAGAGCGTACCAGGAGCCGCACGGGTCACGTGCCTTTATTGATTAAGAAGCTGTGTAACTCATGATATTGTCTATTTAATAAATGTGTCGATGTGTTCAACATTTAACTGTGTTTACATTTTCACCACTGGCGAGAGTAAAGGCTCGCTATGGTCCGGGTCACGAATCCTTCTTCCACGTTTTCCATACCTTTACAGACTATATATTGAATTATTTTATTAACTGTATCTTCTTTTTATGCGGTAGCATCTGGAGACTAATTATCGCATGGAATATCCATATACAAGCTGAACAAAATAATAAAAAAGCCCTATATGTACTCACAGCAGTTAAGCGAAACTGGATAGATGACCTCCGTCGAAGGCTAGGGCCGGTTTAAGTGTCAATAAGCCGTTCGCAAAGAAAATCTGCATCGAATGTAACTTTACTATCGACATTCAATCCGATACTGTTTCAGCATTAATGCGATAAGCCAATAATAAATTATACATAATTTAGAACGTGTCCAAACCGATTTAGCATATTATTGCAATCGTGCACCATTTTCAGCCGACTTTGCATACAGAAAGGTGATAGTAAAAAATGTTTTTTAATGGCCCGCATGAGCAATATAAAAAATAAAAAAATAATATCATGCTGCCCGCATAAATTTCAAAACTTGACCTTCTATGTGTTGCGATAGACCGTTTTATGTGCAAACATTAGTGTTTGCCAAAACTTTATGGCCACACCGGCGGATATTCAATCAGTCACGAATCGGTAATGCATGACAAAAATCAATCGTAAAATTAATAGCCGCTTTATGGCTAGAAAAAGTCGGCTGAAAAATAAAATATATAAAACTAATGGCGATAAATTAATCATTTAGCAAGCGCACGAGTGATTTATTTTATTTCGACACGTGCAACGTTAATGATGGTAAAGTACGGCAGCATACATAAATTACATGGAGATATGCAAAAAAAATCAATCGTGTTATACTGCGAAGACCATCTATATCAGGGGCGTTCAACTGAAATGGTGTGGTGGGCTAAATTCCATTTTACGGGTCTCCAATGGGCCTCTCAATTAAAAAAATACACACACAATTCCATACATAAACTCCGAGCTCATGACTGTTGAGCAGTGGCAGATTTACCCTCAGCCAGTGGCTGATTTACCCTTAGGCACATAAGGCACACGCCTGGGGCCTCAAACTTCAACTCTCAAAACGTTTTTGTTTTATTATTTAATTTATTAATAATTTAGCAGTGATCCCTAAATAAAATGTATCTAAAACATTGCAAATTGAGTAAAAAAACGTGACGATAGAATACGCATTATATGGGGGGGGGGGGCTCACAATTGAATTGCGCCTGGGGCCTCTCAAATGCTAAATCTTACTTTCAGATGGTTTGTTAAGTTTAATCCTTTCCACTCTGACCATTTTTGGCCGAATCTCCGTTCTACTCTCATTATAATTATATTTTATGAATATGTAAAAAAAGATTTTCATTGGTAAAATTAATAAGAAACATTTATTATTATTTTTTTAAATAAATAAATAGAAAAAAACGTGGTCAATGTATTTTGGTAAATAATCTCAATGCCCACAGAAGGACTAAAGGTTAAAGGTTTGGGAGTGATGCCTTTACGCTTTCGAGAACAAGGATCCTTTTAGTCTGTGAATAACTCGTGTCTTCAAAAGACGTTATTTCATATTGAATTGAAGTTTTGGGAACCATTGTATCAGAACTGTAGTTACCTAGGGAATTTTCAATTTTCGGTCTAACTATTTTTTTTACTGCGCGGCTCCTTCCGGCCGAGATTGTCAATTTTGAGGAAGAGATTAAAATTTTCTCATTGTGTGGCTAGTTTTCATATATTAAATTATCATCTGTTACAAATTTCTCGCTGCGCGGCTCATTATTTTATGACATTTTTTTTATTAATATTGTTAAAACATCATAATTTTCTCGTTACGCAGTTTTTTCTAAATTTAGCTAGGGGTTATGTACTGCGCCAACCAACAGCTTGGAGAAGTACTTTGCACAAGTAAATCGACCTTCTTTTCTCGAGGGTTATATACCCCAGGCAGCCCTGCACCCATGCGCTGGGGTATAAACTTGTGTAGAATCCAAACTCCCTCATGTAGAGATACCCAAAAAAATTCTTCTGTATTTTCTCTACTCTGAGGGAATTCGAGGCGTCATAAGGCGCCCATATAATGGAACCTGATTCAAGCAAGCTTAGAACCAACGCATCGTATAGCACTCGTATGACTAAGGTGCTACCTACGTATGTGATGAGAATTTCTCAATATGTATTCTATCAATTCTACTAATCGTGGTTGCCATTTTTTTAGTTTTTAAATTGTATCAAAAGAATTGGGCTAGACAATTATCATCAAGATCAACCCTACCCTGCTTATGCGAAAAGTATCACGGGCCGATTTGAAAATTTTGATTTTTTCAGTAAGTTCTTTGAGTTGTTTTTTTTTCAAAGAGTTTTTTACTTATTGTAATTCCCAGTATTTTTGTAAATACATATTTTTTTGTATTTTTGCGAGCGGGTTGGACACCGCTGATCTTTATATTTTACACGGTTTACGATACTGATTTTGCTAACGAACCAAATAAATCCACTTAGCTATGATTCATGCTGATGATAATAGTGATTTTGTATAGCTTTTATACCCTCATTCAGTTTAAATTGAACGGTAAATGCCGAATAATTAAGCGGCGTGGATGCTGTAGTCATGATCTGTTAAAGACCGTATAGTCCCGGCATGCGTCCTATTAGTACAATGATTCATCTCTCGCTGAATTTTTCTCCCTTCTAGATGGCGGACAATAAAATTGTTGTGATTATAACTTATACCAATTATATATGTACGATATACGATATTTACGTTTGTCGTTTGGGCTATCGTCGCTATTCGGGGCGCATTTGTCGGTGTTGTTACGTTCCGCGCGGAAATGTCGATTCTTCATCCTTCGTTGGAATTCGCGTCTTCATAACGACAATTTGGTACAATCAAATTGTTGAGTCTCTCATTTTAACTACACAATGAGTAATTTAACGCGAATAATTGTATAATTTCCAATTTAATTAATGTGATTTCCTTTATTGGAAAAAAACGAGGACAAAACAAAAGAGCAATCGCAATTTTGATCAATTATTTTTTTTAAGAAATACGTGTTATTATATTATTATTATTTATAAATGTTTATTATTAACAACGGTACATAATATATTATAGAAAAATAAAATATTGTTTGAAACAAATGTCGAAATGATTCGTACCAACATAACCTCAAATATCGATCCGCAATCCAAATGGGCCGAAAAACAAATGAATTAAATAAGTCATATTTAATCTTAATGTAAAGGACATGCCCAAGCGGTCCTAACAACTTTTTCTATGTCCATCAACATGTATCATAATCATAACATAAATTAACGGGTTTTATTACATACGAAGTTAGATAAAAAATCACGCGGGATTTTAATGGTTCTCAAAAATCAATATCAATGTAGTCCGCATCAGATACAACATACACCTGTATCAGCACTTTTCCAAATCTTTCAAGTACTTCTGGAACGCAATTATCGGTGTAACGTTTAGCTCTTTTAATATTGGTATAATTTAGCTCAAATGTTGGCGGAACTAATAAAATGTCAAAATTTAGATAATTTTTTGATCAATTATATACAAATTACCTCAAAAAGCAGTTTTTTACAATTTAATTGTATTAATTCGGGACTTAATTATTAATAGCAGACTTTATCTAGAATCAAATCATTGAATTAATCATAAGACCTTAAATATGTTTCCGGAAAATTACCGACGATTTTAAGATCAGTTGTTAGAGCCCAATTCTTTATATTCGATTATTGTCGATACCAATTCTTAAAGAATTATCTAACAAATATGTCTGAAGATAAGAAGCTAGTAGTACAGATCAAACCAAACCAATTGAAAGTTGAATTTCTTCAGTGCGTTTTATCGACTTCGAAAATAGACCTTCAGGCAGCATCTTAAGCTCTTAGCTCTAATTTTATAATAACACTTTTTCTCTTTTTTTTTATGTTTTTAGGGTAAAATACTAAACTTCATTATCATATGAACTATCGTCCTTTTCCAAATGTTTAAGACATATTGTAGATGCTTAAAGTAGATTTGTAATTTATTATTCTTTTTATGTGCATACCATGATATGGTCTGGATTTTTTGGAGCCTTTTATATACCTTTGGTTAAGTCAAAATGATCTTCGCTGTGGTGGCCAATGTGCTTTGCACATCTCTGTTTCGATTCTGAGCATTACCTTCTTCTGTTACTTTAGTTATTCTGAAGACTTTCTAATTATATTCTACTTTTAAATGACTCTGGTGATTCTCCTCTCGTCCTTTCCATGGGAAACCACCTCGACACGTATTGTATTCTTAAATACTACAGACAAGCAAATCACAACAACAAGCATCTCCCCCTCTTCAGACCGCAGACTGGCATGCTACTTGTAGGGCCCCCAGCCGGCTTCTCGACGGGGATCACCATGAAGGCTACCCCTCTGCTGATACTCTTGGCACTAGACTGCCACGAGTGGCGTCACTGCCAGAGATTGACAACCAGAGAGTACCTTCAGGAGTATTTCATTGAGATTATCTTCGGCAGTCCGTTCTTTTAAAGATCATTAATATGTTTTTTCTCGAGTACAAATTTACTGAATTCATCTTCTGATGATATGATGCAAGCAGTGCGGTCTCGTCTGCGTATCGAATGTTACCGAATCTTCCATTATACCAAACCAAAGCGAATTACCACAAGATTATCGCAGCGCTCGCAGGGAATTTGCTCTTCTTCAACCATCACCGTTGCATATCCACATCTCTCCCCCCGCAATTTCAATAATTTCCTCAATTTGGTCGTGGCCAACATTCGCGCATGGGAAACCGAGCCAGAGTACTGTTACGCATCCACGGAAGCGAGCAGATCCAGCCGATCGGGGCCCAGGTAACGCAACAATGCCGAAGGAAGTAATCATTATGTCAAATTAGCCAACTCAATATACACGGACAATGCTGTAAAGTGGCATCGGCCACTGTACAATCGCTGGATTCAATCCGGTCAATTGTCGAACGCATTTGTCGAAAGCGCAATTATGTTAAACCGTGTTTTCCGCGACTCAAAACACTATAATTGCGTGTTTACGACTAACGCATTTCGAACATAATTAATACAAAAAAGCAGGCAAAAACAGCAAACGGAAAGCAAAACATGTGCAGGGGCGCGCCGTCCATATGGCCAGATTGTGCGGCGCACACAGATGCCGGAAGATTAGGTGCGCCGAGAGGCGCCAATTGGGGAAAAATATTAAATATTAATTCATGAAACTTTAACGTATAGGGGCTCCAATTAATGTTCTGCACACAGGCGCTGGATACTGTCGGAATAAAACGCGCGAGGCCTTACATATTTGGTATTTACCAACGATATTGAAAAAAATGATCTTGGGAGATAAGATATATAAATTTGCAATTATTTCGCTATTAAAAATAAGATTAAACCAATTGATCATCTGTTTTTGCGGCTAATTATTGAAATCTATTTAGAAAATCGAGAGATTATCTATATCTCAATCGATAGAAATCATTTATCAGTATTGGTAACCCCCGTTCCTGACGAGTGCGAATTCATTATATCGCGATTTTTTTTATCTTGACTTTGACTATAAATTGAGAACTTAGAACCAAGGGATTACTTGATTTGACGATACTAAAATACCTACTGAGCCGTCTTCCTAATTAAAATTTAGACTGATTTTGAACCCCACCCACGGAAGGTTGCCGACGCCTGCTTTAAATTACAATAGAATCGATGATTTCGGTTTTATTTCAGAAGTCGAGTTATTTTCTCTGCTTTCGTTATATAAAGTTATCGACTTCTGAAAATATGCGCACACCACTGGTTGAAGATTAGTAATATTGTCTAGATATTTATTGGGTAAAATGTTTTAACATTGTGTAATATTCCCATAGAAGTGTCATGTTAAAGAGAGATTTTATTCCATTAATAAAATCTTAAAAACAAAAAAAAGGCAAAACATTTAAAAAAATATATATGAATCCCTTTTCGAAATAATTGCAACAGCGGATAATTAAATTATGGACTAATTAAATGACCACAATGGTTTTATTTATTATCAATGGCGGATTTAGCATTTGAGAGGCCCAGCCCCAGACGCAATTCAATTTTGAGCCCCCCCCCCTCAAAATATTTTCACTACCATTACACTTCTTCTCTTTATGCATACTTATTATCACATCAATTTACGCGAAAAGATTTTATATTTTATTGTTTCTTCTCTTTCTTCGTTTTTATTAGTTTCTCGATGATCGATCTCGATGTTAGAATTATTTATTATTTTTAGAAAAATTCAGGGGATTTTTTCAAAAATTCAGGCAAGTTTTTCCTTACTGCTATTATTAATTATTGTTTTTATGAAAAAAAAAATAACAAAATAAAATAAAATGAGGCCCCAGGCGCGCGCTTTATGTGCAAAGATAAATCCGCCACTGTTAATTATTCCTTTAAACATGGGCACCTCCATTCATCGTTTTTTAATAAATCATCCAATAAAAACGATGAACTATGGAAAATAATAAATACCGGATTGTTTAACATGATTCTTGTTTGCGCAGAACTATAAAAAAATAAAAATTAACGCAAGAAAACGACGCATATGTGAACGAATGATTAATATTTGTTCATTTATTTTGAATTTGTAATATATGACATTTTTCTACTATGTTACACCTGATGATCAAGGGGGCGCCGTCTATATGGCCAGATTGTGCGGCGCACACAGGCTTCGGAAGATTAGGGGGGCGCTGAGAGGTCCCATGAGGGGAAATTCTTTTACATGAAATGATTTTTTTATTGTAAAGGGACGCCAGTTAAAGTTTTGCACGCAGGCGTCGGACACTGTAGTCGCGCCACTGCTGATGATACAACATAAGGGGTTTTTTTAACCCTTTATATGGCAAATTAATTATTTTGGATTTTTTTTATTTTTTATTGTTATTGTCAATAACAATACATTATCCAAAGAGCGTTCTCGACAATATATTACAGTACTAAGATTGACATTTCTATGGGCGCTCATGGAAATATAGACCTTAAAGCGATTGGTTAATATATTAACCAATATCAGCGTTTGCCCTATAAAAGAATAATGACGTATTTTGAGTTGGCATGGTAAATACAATAAATACTGACCTAATTCCATCATTGTATCATTTTTTTGCAGAGAAATTATGAGACATCCTTCTAAACAAAGGCAAAGGTAATTTATTCCATTTGTTGGTTATGTCATTGTAATACGTCTTTGGTACGTAGATTCGAACAAGTGGTCGAAAGGACAGGAACAATATTTCTGAAAAAAATATTCTAGTATTATTTCGTTTTTACTTCGTACTTATTTTTAATTTTTAATATTTTATTATTATTAAGATGTAATTAATAATAAAAAATCAACATCAGCATTATCTTTAACATTTGAAAAAACAAACAAACTAATCATGATGACATTCAAGGACACAATTCGTTGTTTTTAAAATTATCTATGTAAAGCGTTTATATAATTGTTTAATCTTTTTTTATTAATAGGCATATTTATTTTTATCATAAATCCCATAACTTCTTAGATAAATATAATATTGTTTTGATCCAAGGTATTTGTTTTATATTTATATTTATACGATGTTTGAGAATAAACCAAGAGCGACACAATTTAATAAATAATGTTGCTTTTTTTATTATTTATATGAATTATTTCAATGAAGTAATAATTCATATCTGCTGATTTTGAATTTATATGCAGTAAATTATTTTTTTGCAGAATCACATGGCTGAAAAGGTTTGCACACAACCCCCATATTGCCCAGGGATGTTCGAGTATTGATTTTCCAGCTCTTTGTTCCTCGATATCCGGGCCAATCCCATTTTTCAGTCGTCTCCCAACGACGGTGATGGAAGGTTGTACGTCTCTCCAATAAAAATTTATTAGAAAATAAATTAAAATGAATCTATTACCTGACGAGGTTTTAACGAAAATATTCCTGTATGTTGATTTTCATCAAGTATCTGAATATTTGGTCGACGTATGTATCAGATGGGACGCCGTGATCAGAGAAAACATCACCGCCTACTCCATGGTAATTAGAACGTATCGAGATATCCAATTTGTTAAATCGATGCGGCTGGCTCACAGTATCAAACGCATCGAAATCCAATACAAATTCACAACGATCACTCAGATATTCGACGAGTTGCTGCCGTTGTTTCCGCGCCTCGAAGGATTCTCGTTGCACAAATATAACAAGTTGGACGACGCGGACGTGGAGCGACTGCACGAACGCTATCCGAATCTCCAGTATGTAAACATATTTTTGAAAAAAGAAAAGATAAGCAACAATTTTTTTGATAAATTCAAAAATATCAATAGCTTGGTCTTGAACAACAAGCTGACAAACGATACGTTCCCCATGATTCAAAAGACGTACAGGCGGATAGAAGAATTTCATCTGTACGGCCACATCGATATATATCCGTCAGATAATTTTATCTGCTTATTTGTCGATAAATGTCTGGAATTGAAGAAGTTGACGCTACGTTGCTCCACCACTACTAACGACCTCTTCGAAATGCTGCACCTCTACCACAACTTGACTCATTTACGTTTGTATCACTCCAAAATGGTCACCGATATGTCTCTGGCTAAACTAGCAAATTTGCCACCGCTAACTCTATTCCATTTGACCGGGCTTATGTCGGCATCGAAATATGGATTGGATACCATGCTTCTCAACATGGACATGAGTAACTTAGTGGATCTTAATTTGAGCGGAACAGCATTCGGCGATTATTCCGCACAGATCGTCGTGGATTCCGCCGTATGCTTAGAGCGCTTGGAATTGTGGCAGTGCGAAAATCTGACGAGCGTCGGTATATTCGCGCTCACGACCGGAGTGAAGACGCTCGAAACATTTGATACGGACATCGAGGTGAATTACAAAGAGATATTCTGCATTATGGTCATTAGCAAACTAAAGTATTTGAGAATCGGCGTGCAGCCAGAGGCCATTCCGATACCGGAGTACATTGCCAAAATAATTAGAGTTAAACTGAATTTCGATAACAACGATATGCGTGGAAACAACGAAGGATACTCCGCCAATCTGGTGCAATACAATACGATACCCGATGTGGAGGGATTCATAAAATGTGCGCATATACGAGAGCAAAAATTGCCGTTTATCGAATATTATAGAAATATCGCTCCGAGATTCAGCGACGAGTTCGCCAAATTGATGTCTTACAGCGTTTTTCAATTCAACAAGCTACCGTACGCTCTACTCTAAACAATATTATACATATTCGACTGATGACTAAGTCAACAATATAACTTTTGATATCGATTTTAAATGTTGTTAAAATATTATTAAACTAGTAGTGAAAAATGACTGAAAATATATAAATACCTGATTAAAAATCTGATCTTCTTGCCCGTTGTTTGGCAGGGTTAATTATATGTGTGTTCTAAAATATACATATAATTTTGATGTAATTTAAATATTAAAAATCTACGTGCAGTAAATATTGGATAGGTCCGTAATCAATTATTAATAAAAATAAATTATATAATAATTAATATATTTTATTCAATTTATAGATATACTTAATTAAATTCAAGACGATGCTGTCGAAAACTCTTCTTCATATATTCGCAGGTAATTATATTTTATTTATTATCGAATTAAATGCAGCGTATTTTAATAATATATGATTTTATGTGTATATATATATGTATGAATATATTTATATGTGCCCTGCGAAATTTAAATTTATTTATTGTTTATCGTTAATATATATATTTTCAACAGGGAATCGGATCTCGTCAAATTATGCATTTCTAAAATTTTCTGTATTTGTTTTCAGACGATTAATATTCAAAATTATCTGTTTTAGATGTGTATTTACATAACGGTCGAATTAATCTAAGTAATTATTAGAAGATCAATGATGTTTCAAATATATCTAAATAATCAATTATGAATGTATTGACGTATAACTTTTCGATGTTCTCTCTTAATAAACATATATAATGTGAAATAATAAATAAAAATGTTTTATTATCCTTAAATCCTTATCCATATCCATACCATCAGTGAGTGTTCAGCATCCCAGGATCTCATACTATATACAATATTGGTAATTATAGACCAGTGACTATCTATCTGGACCTGCCAAGTTGTTAGAGATGATGATGATGATTTTGTATGGCTTTTACTTTGCCATTCTTCGCGTGCTCGTTGATGTTTCCTCCGCCATTTCGGAGCACACCAAGAACAACAGTAGTTGGCTACGTAATCCAGGTGCAGGTTGACCCACTAGCCTTACCGAGGGCAGGCCTCTCTTTGGGCCGGCAGGCCAACATTGCGCGCCTTAGCGATAGTCTAAAACAGCCACCAGGTGCGGTATTGCTTCCATCAGAACGAGTTTTCTCGTTGCCTTTACGGCCTGGGAATGATTTTACATAAAAGCTTATTTCATTACGTAGAGAATAGACTTATCGATGAATAGCATGGATTTCAGCCTGAACGCTCAACGGTCACTGCTATAATTAGCTGTTCAAACTATGCATCTAAGTCACTGGACAAGAGAGTTCAGGTTGACGTTATCTATAGTGATTTTGTCTACCTCATTAGACTCATCTAAATTAGATAGTTTTAGATTCTGAGACTATCACTTATGATGATTTCTTCACTTATTTAAAGGAGAGGAAACATTATGCGATACACGGCCCCCTAACCTCATGTGTCAACGATACCACTACGGGAATTTCACAGGGTTCCAATTTGGGACCATTATTATTAATTTATTTATAAACGACATAAAGCATATCCTTGTAATTTCTCACTCTTTGCAGATGACTTAAAACAATTTAAATCATATACCTCAATAGGTGATGCCCTTTTGCTGTAGCTGGACATTCTTTGCCCGAATGGACATCTACGAATCGTCTCCAGCTTAGTGTTGGGAAATGTCAGGAAATGACATTTCCGAGATCTAAAGAATTCCTAACCTTAAATTAACTCACTTGGGAACATACATCTTACCTAGCAACCGTCAATTAGAGACCTGGGAATCCTGTTGCACTCCAAATTTGGATTCAATTTACATTTATCTGATGTATGTAATAGAGCTGTAAGAATGTTGCGTTTTGTCTTGAGAAATTCTCATTACATACATAGCACCTTTGTTATAAGGTTGCTATACAATACATTGGCTCGGAGTGTACTTGAATCAGGATCTATTATTTGGGGGCCATATGACCCTTCGAATATCCTCTAACTAGAGAGAATCCAGAAGAAATTCTTAAGATACCTCCACATGAGAAAATTGGGATTTTACCCGAGCTTATACTCCAGCTCATGGATTCAGGGTTGCCTAGGGTATGTAACTCCCAGAAAAAGAAGGTCGATCTACTTGGTAAAGCACCTGATCAAGCTGTTGGTTGGCGCAATACATAACCTCCTAGTACTGTGCAAATTGCTCTTAGGGGCTGCACCTCACTACCAATGTGCGTTTGTATGTGCTTTTTACATATATTTTTGATGCAAAGTATCGCCGTATCGGTGATCAGAGCAATTTTTGACAATATTTGTTCTTGTACACTAATTTTTTATTTTACACTAAATTGCGAATTGGATTACTCGGTAATGAAATGTATTTGTATTTAAAAAAACAAATAAATACCCAATTATAATTTAGAGAAAAAAAACAAAAGAAACCGGATCAGCAGGCTCATAATATATTTATTAAAAATAATATAACAATTATTTATCACAGGGTTTCAGTGCTTCAGACTAGAATAAACTAAATACACAATACAATAAAGCGATCAATTTCATTTTTTGGTAGGATCGGGCTCGGAACGACTAATCAAAGATATACGTCTGCCTCTCTCTACATATTTTTTTTTAAAATAAGACAATTCCGTTTTCAATATTTCATGTGTAAAATCATACCGAGACGAATCTCTGAAATAAATACATCGAATCAATAAAATTTTACCATATAAATTCATATTATTATAAAAAACGTACTTCATTATATAAAAGCATCTGCGTTCTAATAGAAAATCGGCGAATAGATCTGTATTTACGGTATGTTTAAGTCTCATCACTGCCGGAGAAAGCAAACAGATCCCGGCCACCGTATCCCCGCAAAACTACGATCAAATTTAATTATATTATCGAATATTATCTATTCGTATTATATTTAAGATATTTACTCGGACGGCATCGACGTGCGGTTTTATATATCCCTTTCCGTCGAGATCCAGCACATGAATATGAGCCAAAGGGACTGACGACGAATCCACGAGTGCAAATTCTCTAGATCTTTTCAACGCCTCAGACGCCAGTCCAGTCCACGTTGATCTCTCCGTTTCTCTAAATCCATGTATAGCCTAAAATTAAATTAATTAAACGCCTTACGACATAAATAAATTATATTCGTAGATACGTACATCATCCCAATGATCGAATTCATAACGCATCTTTTTTAGAAACGGTTCTACTTCTGAGATCAATGCATTTTCTTCGGTTTCAGATATAAAATCGGGAATCACTCTCATACTCTTTATTAAATCCGTTTTTATTTTATCGACGTCTGCATTTTGTACATTCCATCCGTCGCATATGTCTAAATCGACGTTTTCAGGTATAACTAGATCGCAATCTATAATTATAATTAATTTAAAAATAAATGTAATTCAACATAACCTAAAAAATTATATTACAATACCTTCTTTTGCCAAATTGCTGATTTGTAATTGATTTCCAAAAATCGACACATTTCGCTTAACTATATCAATAAAGGAAAGTCTGAATAGATTTTTGACATTTAACTTTAACATTTTACGTCAATAATTATATAACAGCGAGTACACAAACTCGCCAATATTTATAACTTTGACATTTGATTTTGGCTGTAAGTTCATCATTAATGGCCATATACCGTGCGAATAAAAAAGGGACGAGATGTTCCTAATCAATATTAATTTGATCAACATCAGATAACTCGATGAATAAAAATATAATAATGAATTTAAATAACAATTAAATATTTTTCGTGGCTTTATATTTTGATTATAACGATAAACTTATTTAAAATGTTAATTTAATTTAATGTCACAGTCATGACATCTTGGTTGAGACGAAGGTGTCCTCCAGGTGGCAAAGACCCGCCTCAGGTTTAATAGGGCACTTAAATAAATAATAATAAAAAATAAATAAAATTAGAATTAGAGTTTTAACCGTGGATATTTCTTGAAAATAAACAGACTTAGCATCGTCAAATTTCATTTATTAATACATAACAAATAGTATATTCACAAAAAATTAGAATTTAATGATATGTGTTTTTTATCACTGTTAAATTAAATCAAATTAATTCATGTAACCGTCATAAACTATGTTATAAACGAATTTGTTATTCTAATTTAACATAATAAAACAGATTTTAATGATATTTGCAATGGAATTATTTTAAATAATTCAGCAGTGATTTAAAATGGAACAAATAATTATTTTAAATAAATAATCATTACGAATTTTGTCTAAAATCAACGCCGTGCGCTTTTAATTCATGTCTATTTCTATGATCTGTTCTCCCGAATTTGGCGGCACACACTCTGCACGCATGCGGTTTTTCTTTCGTATGCATAGTAAGATGTGCAATCAGTCCGCTAAAAATAAAAATTGAATCAAAAACATATTCACTATGTTAATCTGTACGATTTTTAATATTTTACTTACGATTTTGAAACAAATGCCTTCTCGCAGAATTCACATCGGAAATTTTTAATACCTAAATGTCGTCTTTCGTGAATTTTAAGGCATTGCCTAGTAACAAACCTCTTTTCGCATCTATCACATTGAAAGCTACGCTCTTCCGTATGTTTGTATCTATAAAATAATTTAATATTTTAGAAATATTGAACACCGTAAATATTGAACACCGGAAATTGAAAAAAAATATACTAACTTGATATGAGTCAATAGATTTTTTTGCATATAAAAATCTTTCGAACAAAATTGACAAATATATTCTTTAATACCGCTATGAATTTTTCTGAAAAATAAATATTTTATTACACATTGTATAAATTGTTATATATTGTAATACGTGAATAATAAATTACTTATGTATTTCTAATCTATCTAATCGTTTAAACGCTTTCCCACAATCGTCACATATGTGAGGCTTATCGTCGGTGTGCACTTTGATATGATAATTTAACGCTCCTTTGCTCTCGAACATTTTATTACAATGCTCGCACAGAAACTCTTTGACTCGAGGACGTATGTGAGTTTGCATATGCACCCATTCTCTGGCATAATCTGAAAATTATTTAATTTTAATTCATTAATCGTATATTAACAGCAATGTACAGTAGCGGGCAGTAAAATTGTAACACCTTGCAATTGGCCCCTTCCTTAAAATATTTTCACAAAATATTTCCCTACACTTCAGGGGCCGAGGGAAGAGAAAAATTCAGGGCCCCCCAGCAGTGCTTTATGCTGAGGGCTCCCGATACCTAGCATCGTTTTTCCTTAACCCTTTAACTACGAAATGCCACTATATGGCACAACACTCTAAGTGTCTCAACTATGATATGCCACTATATAGGCCGGGCCATAGAAAACTGCCCGTAAGTTATACCGATACGATTTTGAGTCATTATCACACAGGGAACACTTACCACCCATACATTTGAATTTGAAATTAGGGCGATTTTTTTATTGTGTGTTTTTGGTGAAGCTTAACGGGACACAGTTTTGTTGCAAAAAAATGCAAAACTTTACCACAGTCTACCGAAATTTTGAAAAGGATCTCCTTTGTTATACTTCTAAGCTTAAAGTGCTTTTATTGCCAGACGTTTTGGAAACAAAAAATAAAAAATAAATATTTTCATAAAAAATGAATGGTTTGTTGTAATTGGTAATAAGTGGTTTGCGTTTCTGCGGTGTCGTTTGCGTTTGTGTTCACTGTGATTTGCTTACCAAGAATTTTGTACCGAACTATGTACATATTTTATAATTATCGGGTATGTCAAATATTCCGTAACTCTTTTGCTGTATACAATGTATAACAAAACAAATGAGTCAGTTATCTCCCCTAAAGATATGATCTCATCAGAGAAAATTTTATCAGACAACAGTTTTTATCGCGGAGAGGAAAGTGAGGCTGAACGAGAGGAAAGTCAGCTCGACGACCAAGAAGATGATGAAGAAGGTGGATTGCCTCAAATGTCAAGAAATCCGGTAACATGCACACCCCACTCTGATTAGAGCGTCATCGAAAATGTGGAAGATCCAAAATTGGGTGATTTGGATACAATACCAACTTATACCGGCAGACGTGAAGTAATAATAAGCCCAAAATAAAATGGGTCATAAAAGTGTGGTCTCTCTGCGATTCAGAAACCGGCCATTTGCTAAAAATAATAGTATATTTTGGCAAAAAAGACCAAGAGCCGAATCCAAACGGACTCCAAATTATGTATTATTATTTTTGCAAGGATATTTATTTTATTGTATATTTATTTATATCTTATGATAGTATCAAAAATAAATATTCCTTAAAAATTTTTAAAAATTAAAACTGTTTTTTTCCCTCAAATAATAATGGAGAATAAAAATCTAAAAAGTGATATGGGTGTATATAAATGTATAAAATAATAATTATCATTAAAATATTTAAAATTAATATTTTATTTTTTCACGGATTATTGACACTTTTCATCGTTCGGATGGAAGCAATGCCGCACCAGGTGGCTGTTTTAGACTATCGCTAAGGGGCGTGCAATGTTGGCCTGGCCAAAGAGGCCTGCCCCTCGGAGCTAGTGGAGTCAACCTGCACCTGGATTACGTAGCCAACTAATGTTGTTCTTGGCGTGCTCCGAAATGACGGAGGAAACTCCAACAACGACGAGCATGCGAAGAATGGCAAAGTAAAAGCCATACGAAATCATCATCATCATATAAAGGGTTAAGGTAACTACGCGCCTGTATCCATGTATCATGTTTGCGGAACAGCGTTATTTAATTTAGGGAATACTGCTAAATTAATTATTTTTGTTATAATAAAAAAAAATCATTTTGAGAGCTTAGTTTTGAGGCCCCCTGAATTAATGAGGCCCCAAGCCATATGCCCGCCAAATCTGCCACAGATCCATAATGGCAATGTACATTTTTTTTAGTAGCAGTGAGCGTTGCAGAGTTATAAAAATAATCCTTTTTTTTCTCTTATGATAAAAATTTTTATAAGCCAACATGGGATTTCGACTTTGCTGTGGCCAGGGTATTCGCTAGTTCTTAACCCCATTGAGAGTTTGCGGCACATTGTGGCGGTTAAAATAAAAAAAAGAAAGCCGAGTAAAGAATAATTAAATAAAATAATAGAAAAAGCATAGATTCGTTATAACGCGTTTTTTTTTAATTTTTTTTTCTGGGCAAAGGAGTTTTTTGATAAAATTGTTGAAAGGGGTAATTATCCACCAAGTTTAATTTTTAATGTGGATGAGACGTGACTGTTTGAAACGAATACTAACAAGTACGTTTATTTCCATAGAGGAGAAGACTGCTTCTGGATTTAAAGCATCCAAGGATCGTCTAACTCTTCTTCTCGGCGGAAATGTATCCAGAGAATTAAAACTGAAACCGTTGTTGATTTATCGATCAGAAACTCCTCTTGCCAAGAAAGGTTATTCTAAAAATAATGAACCTCGAGCTGTTCTGGTGTTGAACAATGCGGTGGGATATCCTCGGGAACTTAACTGTGCACTGATTTTCCCGTTGGATTTTAACCTCCAAATACCACTTCCATCTTACAATCTATGGATCAAGGCACAATAGCAGCCTTTAAAGCTTATTATTTAAGAAAAACGATGCGCCAACGCATTGAAGAAATCAGAAACACCGATGAAGCGTGGAATGAAGTCACCTAGTCGTGTATGAAGGGTGTTAGGAAAAGGTTGTTCAGTCAAATTGTTGAAGTTCATTGCAACTATGAAAATGATATTCAGAATACCATTGAAAAAATCAGTCTAATAGCCATATCCAGAGGCATCGAAGGTGTTGATGGAGATTTTATTTAGGTGTTACAATTTGACTGCTCGGTGCTGTATATAATTTGGATACTCACATTTCTGACAAATCTCGCAGAAAAAGCTTTTAATACCCATGTGCCGCTCCAAATGCCGAACGAAACCCCTTTTGCATTGAAAAGTGCGGGAGCACTGATCGCATTTGAACAATCCGTCGCTATTTTTCAAAGTATTGACGTCAACGCCCAGAATCTCCTTAGTCTTGCTGTCTCTGAGCGACGTTTTATTTTTCGGCTTTTCAATTTTATTCTGTTTCAATTTCTTTTTGTGCTTTTTGAAATGTTTCACTTTTGATTTTATGCGAATGTTTTCAATGTCGTCGTAATCGTCGCTTTTATTATACGAGTCGCATTTGTCAATTAAATTTGACGTATCGCAAAACTCGCTCTTTATCAAGCACGTTTCGGTTTTTGTCGAAATTTCGTCGAGATCCAGATCGACGTACGGCGAACATACGACTTCTTCTTTGATTTCGAGCTTATCTTCTTTTCCCAAGTTTTGTATAAGAATAGAATGAGATTCTTCGCATTGTTTTTTGAATGAATATGCTGATTTTAAATTCGATATACATTTCTCGCAAACTCTCGTGGGCAAACCGTCGTTTTCGTAAGCCTGTATTAGAAAAAAAAAACAAAACATTAAAATACATTCAGTCCTCGACTTATGCGATTTCGGACTTTTAAAAGATTTTTAAAAAATGTGAAAGTAACAAAAGCGGTGAATAATGATATTGCATGCCACATTTTTATTTATGAAGACATTTAACACTGGACTGATACTAGTTTGTCCATAAATATATGTATGTAGATTCCGTTATGTGCAATATGTCCAATAAATATGTGCATTTATTAATATTTTCTTTAGTATATATATGTATATATAGATCTGTTTTACTTTCATTTATCCTTTGAAACTAAAACAAAAATTTTTATGTGATTTTTCGACATATGTGAAAATCTTCGGAATCAATTAATCGAGTAAATTGAGGACTTACTGTAAATATAACTATAATAAGTGTGTTTCATTACACCCGACCTTCGACAAACGATCCTCATTTACCGGACGGTTGTACTAATTTGGCGCCAATGGTACTCGAGCCTTAACATTCGTGATGAGATAAATATAGCGTTTTAAATAAGAATTGAGATATACACTTAACGCCACAGCATACGTTAATAATTAGTCGATTTTTAAATGTATTTTGACGCGGTTGATCATTAAGAAATGTCGATAAAATAAAGTTATACAGAGTTTATTCAATAAACAGATGCTTCAGATTGACCGTGACTTGCGCGAGACTGAGCAGCATATCGCAGTAGCTGGCGGCGAAGAGGCAGCAGCGCGCCCCCAGCCCCAAGCACAGCCGGCACGTGCCGCCGGCCTCGGCCTGCGGGCTCATCGCAACTGTCAGTTGTCTGTCAACAATACCGATCGTTTTTAATATCGTTGACTGAAGTCGTAACGTATTGTTTAACGACCATGAATCGAAATCTTTTAATTTTTTATTTAATTCAATAGATTAATCAATATGATTAATTTTTTAACTAATCAATGGTTATCCAGATTATTAAAGTAAATTTATTTTATTTTTTAGTATTTGTCGTTGATGCCGATTCGTTTAAGGTTGGCAGCAGTGCGGAGCGGGGCGGTTGGCATCGCTGCGATTTGACAGCGTGGGAGGAGCAGTCAGCGAGGTTATGGCGGACGCGGAGCTGCGGCAGGCGTTCGCGCAGCTGCAGGCGCAGATGGTGGAGACGCAGCAGCGGGTGGCGCTGGTGGAGGAGCAGGCGGGGGGCGCGTCGCGAGCGGCCCTGCACGCGGACGTGAGCCTGCAGCAGCTGCAGCAGCTGGCCATGTCGCCGGGCGCGCGCGCCTTCCAGCCCGTGGGCCGCTGCTTCGTGCTGCAGCCGACGGAGCGGCTCCGCGCCGCCGCCTCCGCCCGCAAGACGGCGGCCGAGGACAAGCTGGCCGCGCTCAGGGCGGCCCGGGAGCGCCTGCAGCAGGCGCTGCGCGACTCCGAGAACAACTTGCGCGATATGGTGCAGCAGCGCAAGGAGCAGGCTTGACCCGCCTCCGTCTAAAACGCCTAGCTTTAACGTAACGTTAACTAAATCTATGTAACTCTATCCATATTTATATATTATTAAAAATAATCGTATTAACGTAAACTTGAATTTTATTCCCGCCCGTTGAATTCCAGTTCGAACGCCGAATCGTGTCTGTCGATCAATCGTTATTCCTTAAATATTGTTCTTTTACTATTAAAACTTTATATGTAACCGTATTTCAATAAGTTATATATTGATTTATATTGTTTCCGATTAGATTTGACTTTTTTAAATATATTCATTTAATGAGATTCTAACCCAAGGTTACCCGACGGGGTCCAGGCAGACCCCCCGGTATAAAAGTTTGAAAAGGGTTTATAGTGTTCCAGGGGTCCGTTACTGCTGCATCTTCTGATGGTGCATCATCAATGGTGGAAAATTTTCAATATTTTTAGCATTTTTAAAAAAAAAGAATGCTCTGCGTGATGCAAAAGTGACCCCTAATTGCTAAAAATTAGCAAGAAAATCCTCGTTCAGTTTTGCATTTGTGGTTCGTTGGTTGTCAAAAGCCAATTGTTTCCAGTGTTTCATTGAAATCTTTAATTCTGTAATTGAGTTTGAATTTAATAAAAAAAACTGAAGAATTTTCATCTAAAACTTTAGTAAAATTTTGAATAAAAATGTATTATTGTTATTTTTTTGCTATTTGATATTCTATGGTGGATGTGTGCAGAGAACTCTGCAGGCCACTAAAAAATCACTGTCGTAGATTGAAAAAAAAAGTAAGGTCTATAAAGAAAATTGTTATATAAAAAAAAAATTTGGGGTCCCCTCATTCCTTTTTGGTAAATTTACTTAAATCCTTATAACTTCGAAGTTTCAAATAATAATAAGTCACCGTCCATGTCCGGTAAATTGTCAAGATGGATGAAGCTTATCGAAAAAAATATAAATATTATTTTATTCCCGTGACACGGGAGTTTTTCCAATGAAGGAATCGGAATCTTCTAAATTTTTCGCCGTCCGTATAAAAAACACCAAATCTTTAATCTGTAATCGAGTTTAAATGTAATAAAAAAAAAATGAAAGAGGGGGTCTATGAAGAAAATTATTCAGTCAAAAGGGGTCTATGTAAGAAAATGTAAGGAACCCCTAATCAAACCATAAACTATTTATTTAAGTCGTCTTCATCACTTACTGTAAATAGTTTTCAGCAAATCTCAATGCACTCGTATCTATATTTTATACTTACCTCGAGATTTAATTATGAGCTCATAGCTTATTTATCGGGCGTATTAATAAAATAAATAATAAATAATAACCATATATTTTAATATAACAATGATCGCTTTAAATTAAAAATAATTATAATACAAAACATTAAAAAAAGATAACAGCGAGGCAATATCTACATATTGTCGAAATGTCTAAGCTGTGAGTGCTCAAATAGTTTATCCGTATTCGTATGCAGCTACGAGATTAATCATTGTCTTTGTACAATAATTCAAAAATAAATAAAGATTGTCAGGAACGAGGTCGAGGTATCAAATGTCACATTTAAACATACACACATTTTGGAATGAACGTTCACAATAACACTTACGTTGACATTAAAAAGGAACTTTTTTTAAAATTCTAAATATTAGAATATATGCAGATTAACGTTGAAACAAAAATCTCGCATTAAAAAAACAATATTTCGCTATGAGGTTTAGGATTATTAAATTTATTCTGTATAAAGACATCTTACAATACTTGTTGGCTCTCATCGTATATACATATTTGTTATTAAATTTATTAAAAAAAAAAAAAAACGCTGGTGCTCCCCCACAGTGGCATCGTTATTCGCTTCTTAGCTATAATTACTCTATTACAAAACACACGCGTGCGTATAAATTACGTTTAAATCGTCATAATTACTAATGAGCACTCCCGATTACTTAACAAATTAACTCTGCCGTCGAGACGAATTCACAAATACACATATTACACGTGTCTATCCAAAAAACATTTATTTTATTCACTTTCACAGAATGCGTTATAGGCGACTCGTCGTTTTGTACCATTCTTCGTTTTGATTGTTGTTTGTGACAAAAATTATAAATACGTTGTTATATATATTTTTATATATATAAATTGATCCCTCCCTTTGATTTTTCTTCCGATACATAAATTAAAATTACGATTATTTCACTAGACGGTATAAAATACAAACTGGTACCTATATACAATTTACGAGAGGCGGTTCAAAGATCAACAATGACACGTTGAAAGCATCACACAAAATTTATAATTTCAACTAGGGTCTCTTGAAGAACCGTCACTGTTAATCCCGCTTTTTCGTTTTGCGCGTTTTGTGCACGCGCCTATAGTAGCTCTGCGCCAGCGAGTTCACGATGGACAGCACGAAGAACGCGACCATGACCATGACGAACTTTTCGAATATTCCGCTGAGCATCGAGGCGGGCGGCGGCGGACTGGATCCGCCGCGGTGAAGACGGGCCCGCTGCCCTCGGAGCAGTTCGAGGAGCGGCTCCTCCAATCTCGCGCCGAGGCCCCCCGGCATGTTGTGCAACCAAATTAGAGCCTC
>JAGXCT010034492.1:0-26460 GCA_022495035.1 Philopotamus ludificatus
AAGCTCACTTAACCAAGATTTTTGTGCTAATTTAAACAATTTCATTCTTGGATTAAAGAAATTCTTTCACCCGTGGTTATAATTTAAAAAACCGCTCAAGTAACTCTTCTTTACTGAGCTACCTCAATACTGTGTGTGTGATAATATCTTCAAATACTGCACCATTTTCTTTTAGAAGCAGATTAAACGATCTGTGTTGCATTAACCCTTGTACTTATTTTATTTATCACACTTGTTACTGTTTGTGAACTCTAATAAGTGTTATGTTGAAAAGGATTTACCTTTAAATTTAACACTTCTTAGTGAATAATAAAAATTTTGGAAATATCGGTTCATAGGGCAGAAATCCATTATTTTATCCTTTCATTCGAGGTCTGTTATAATTGCGTGGAAAAAAATCTTAAGATTATTCTCCTTAAGAAACCTTTTTTTTTAATTAATTGTGTAATTTTCAGAATTTTTCTTTTACAAAGAAAAGTCGTTAATAATCATCTTTGCAATAATATATAATCGAGAAGTATTCGATACGTCGGAGGACTCATCCACTTATAACAAAAGGAATAGACTTTTTTTAATATTATTATTCCATAATTTCCATTTTTAGTGTTACTGTTCTTGCTGTTGGTTAAATAGCATTCTATAAACGTTATATTATTTACGAAATGATACCGGTACAACCCGGTATGGCGTTGCCGACTCCTGCTTTAAATGTTCTTTGTTTTGTTTGATTTTTCCATACCTAAAATTTCTAAATGCATATAAATATTTGTTTAAATTTATGGGTTTTAGACGTGATCATGTTTCCTTATAATATTTGATTATTGGATATATATCGTGTCGTTTAGAATTGAGCGTAATATGTTCATTGTAGTTGAGGAAGTGCAGTGTATTACGAAGTTATCTCTTTCACGTGAGTACCTCGACATCTAGATAGAGTAAATTTGATGAAGTCTTCATCCACGTGGCATTGTTTGGCTGGGGGCTCCCCCTCGGCCGGCGTCTGCTGCTGCTAGGGGACGTCCTTTGTGATCACCGGTCTTGATATTGGAATCATGCCGTCTAATGGCTATGAATATTTAGCAAGTCACCGGCACCGATTTATACGGCAATATCAGCAAAAAAAAATTGTAAACGTGTCATCCATTGCAATCGATTTTATGTTTAAATCGAAATATGTGAAACGTTCTCGAAATAATATTTCACGCGGTTTATGTTTTCACATATTTCGTAAATAAAATAAAAGAATTGTGCACGAAATTGAATTTAAGCTCACAACACCCTCCGTATGATATTTCCAGTAGTGGCCAGATTTAAAGCTGTAATCGTTATCAAACAAAAACATCCCTGCTACGGTTTACTTGAGCTTTAACGATAGTGAAAAATATATGATAGTGGAAACAGTTACCCTCCAGTAATATATTTTTGCTAAGCGTATCCTTTCAATTTCCTCCCTTTTCCTTTTCACCTTATTGTCGGATAGGGGGATGGGGCTATCGGCAATGTCTACCCATGGTCAATACCATTGTAAAATATATTTTTTCATATACGATAAAAATGGCAGAAACGAATATTGCCAATTGAATTGTATATATAATATAATAAATAAAAGACATTATTTATGATAACGAATATGAGATAAAATCTCTTGAGATTATGCGAGCTTGTTATTGATGTCAGTAGCATTAATTATGGTTCATCGTTAGCATCCTTAAACAGTAATGTAGTGTTAAATTTAAGTCGTTCTTTAATTTTTAAATAAATCTTTTTTTCCCTATTTTATTAATTGTGAAGATAAAATTAAATAGTAATTTTAAAGAAGGGAGAGATATATTGTACTTTGGCCATTGATTTTCAACTACACTTAACTCTTTTTTACGCGAATTTATTTTTATAATTAAAATACGTTTTCTTTATTAACTTTTTACGCGATTTTCGATGTCTCTTTTGAATTTATGAAAGTAATCATATTGTTTAATGATCTTTTTTTCACACGATTTTTGGTGGAATGTATCTACCATATAAAAAACAGTATACCCTATCCCTCGATTTACGCGGGATTTTTTGCGCAGTTTTAAAAACCGTGTTATTTTAAAAAAAAACACAAAAAAATCCAATGCGCAATGCAATATATTGGAATAAAATGCTTAGCTGAACTTATTTATCTAAATCTTAGAAATCTGCTAGTGGCTTCAAGACATATTATTATGCGGTATACCATTGCTGATCAACCAAGATCATTGAAGGGCATAAACATGGAATGTATTACTGTACATTAGAGAACATGAAAGCTTGGATGACGACGTCAATTATTTTTATGATAATAATTAATTATATTTTTGGAATATAATTATCTTTTTTACGCGGTTTTATTATCACATACATTTTATATGACCACCAAGTCTTTTTTACGCGACTTTTTTATTTCCCAGTACGGATTTTTGATTTTGTATGAGCTCCATGTCTTTTTTAGCGCGGTTTTCATTTACGCGGCCTTTTCGTGGAACGTATCTATCGCGCAAATCAAAGGATTTAGAATAAAAAATTAATAGTATTGACTCTTTTGACATACATTCGAATAAAATAAATTGTTTTAATTTGCAAGTTGAGTCAGAAATACGACCCGGGTCACATATTATGTGCAGAATTTGAAAATTTTGCACAAGAAATAACCGGGTAGGCAACTCGGGTTGAAAAATGACGTATCGTACCCAAATTAAAGATAAAAAATATACAGTTAAACCCCCACTAACGCTAAAATCGGGACCGCGTAAATTGGAGTGGTGTTATTGGGGGTAGCCAGCGTTTGACTGTATGCACCGCACAGACGGCCGCCTGGCTGTGTGTGCAGCCGAACTCGTGTCAAATGAATAGTCGGCCTTGTATGTATTCGTCAGACCGTCGACCGCCGGCGTGAATGCGACCGCGCAAGTTGGGGTATAGGCGGCGAATATTTCAATCCATCGCGTTATTCGGAGTAGTTTAATAGGGGGTTTCACTGTAATTATACCACATATACGACCCAGGTTGCAAATTATGTCAAAAATATACTTAAACTTATGCTAAACGCTAATTATTATTATTCATTGTTTCATGTTTTCCGGCGTCGATATAATGATCTTATTTTTATGTTATATTTTAAATCAGAATTTATTGAATTTCTCTCAAATATTCTTTACTATTTACATTTTTCTATTATTTTTTTTTATTTTTCCCAATAATAACCCATCTAAATATTACTAGTTTTAGAGATTGATTTATAGAAAATATTTTGTAAATCTATTCATTGACGCGATTCTTGTACAATATGACTGAAAATAAGAGTTTTAGAGCTAGTGGATTTTCCCACTGTTCTCCCTGTTTCCGGTGAAAAATCTCACCCTTTTCCAGGGTGGTGTAGTGATCCCGTTGAATGCTTTCGAATAAAACGGACTGGCGTTCGCTTTATCGCCCGTAATGGCCAAATTCACTCCGATTGAATGCACAAGTCTTAATGCACTCCCTTGTTGCACAACATTCACGGCAATAATTTTTGGCGGTGCTAAAAAAACTTCAAGTTGTTCCCTGTGATTGGAATAGGGGAACGGACGTCATTTGCAAAGTATGGAGAGCTTTTAAATCGATAGAGAGCAAAAAACCACATGAAAATATTTATAAAAAAAGTATTATAATATATCATTTTATATAATGAATATTGAATTTGAGATCAATATGATCAGGACATTTATATGAAAAAATGATTCGTCTAAAGCAAATTGTACTTTCTACTCTTTTCTATAGATCTATTCATTCCTTTACAATTGTATTGTTGGTGAGAATATACAATTCCTTTGATGTTACACTAATGATTCATTATTATTATGATAATATGAATTTATTGTCAAAAAAGGCAATTTTTTGGCAATGAAAAATTTCCGCGAAAACTTTTCCGATAATTAGCGTTTCGCAAACTCGCAATACGTTTTATTGGAGTTTGGATAACGTGGAGTTTTCCCGTCTTCGCCGTTATTTCTTAATGTCATCGGGCAACTAAAACTTTAACAAAGATACATGTACTTGCGCGAATACACAAATAGGATTGCGATTCATCTTCTAAAATGTTCTTTGAGGAGAAACACTCTCGGAATAAGCTGCCCTCAACTCGTGTCTTCGACGTAATAATTAGAAAATGTTTCCTTTACGTTGTCGCCGGAGATCTGAAACTTCTTAATCCTATTACTCTCCTCCCTTTTATATATTAATAAAATTATGGGAAGACCCGGAAAAATTCGCCGGAAGCTGTAGCTTAAAAATAATTAAAAACGGGAACGAATATATTTTAATTTTTCGACTGAATAAAAATATTTCGTGACATATACATATTCCACCGCAGCCAGGTGATTCCCTTTGATGAGCTGCTTCACAAACAACGGCTATTCAATGTGTATATATTTTTATATATGAAACGCCCTGATTGAAGTATTATTCGCATTTAAATCGGCACGCATTGAACGTGTGCCGTTATACCGGCAATAATAAAAAAAGTTTTCAATGTGTCCATTGTTGTTAGTGTATTTGGAGAGATTTCGGGATTTTCTCTCTGATCGCACATCTTCCCAAATCCGATAGCTTAGCGAGTATCACTACGTGAATAAACGGGATTTTCGGGATAGAACCGAACCCCATCCCCATTGCGTTGGCTCCATTGGGGCGTAACAACTCGAATAACCGAGACGAATGGATACGCCCGTGGGGGAGAATCATATTATACCCAGAACCATGATTACTGATGTGGTACACCGTCGGAAAAATGCAATTTTTCTAATCTATTAATTGAATATAAACGTCATAAAAATTTACATCTCGCGAGACTCACAATAAATCGCCTCTACTTTCGTCCGTCATAACTGAATCAAAATGTTTTATAGACGCCGAACTGCTTAAGTATTTTCTTTGTGTCCAGGATATTGCGGAAGATTTATTACGCGCATGCTCTCGTCGACAAGGTCATATTTTCTCGCAATATCCTAATATCTACAAGTTGCTTACAAGTTTTCTAGAAAATGTATATTTTTAGAAGCGTGTTCAGGCAACCCTGGCTCGAATGAATAAATATGTAAGGGTGAAAAGTGCTGAATATTATGGGTGGAGCGGTTAAAAAGGATGCCAGCGAGACTCGAGTTGCGGGGGATCCCACAATGGGATAGTGGGAATCCCGCGGGACTGTGTAGACATGTGTCTGAGGCCGGGATTTACATGCAGATATTAAAATACATACAGCGTATCGTATACAACCCGGCAACTGACTGACAGGTTATGAATTTTTCAATTTTCATCAACCGTCTACTAAATATCGTATACATTGGTTTCTAACTTAGCAGATTCCGCTTAATTTGGACATTTAGTTGTCGATCTGTTCATAGTTATTTCTTTGCTATTGTTTAGTGGACATCTTTTTTTTATTATTATTAATTCAATAGTACAATCTGTAAACTATTACAATAAGTTGCTTTTATCATAATTATTAACATGCAAAGAAAGTATCCAGCGATCCTATCTCCAAGGTGAGGGTCTTATTCGAGGGCTTTATTTAGAAAATCGAATGTTCTGTTCCTTTTTAAACGTCTCTTCGCACTTGAGATTTCCTCTCGCAGATGTGAAGCCAGTTTGTTCGGATGATTTTTGAGTCTTTTATTTATTTGTGTAGGACTCGATTTGTTTTATCACTGAGGGGACTTTCTCATTTCTGATTACGTCTTTAGACCCACACCAAGGTGCATCCTTGATCATGCGTAGCGTCTTGGATTGAAAGCGATCTATTACTTTTATATTCGAGGATTTTGCTATGCCCCAGATTTAAATACAGTGGAACCTCTTATAACGAGCATAATTCGTTCCAGAATCTTGCTCGTTGGTGAAACACTCGTTAAGCGAAACTAATTTTCTCATATAAATCAATATAAAACACGATAATGCCTTCCATGCGAAATATTTTTTTAACGTTTATTCAAATAAAATTACATGCTTATAAATTGTTAAAGATCGTAACAACCTAGATAAAAACATTTTTAAAAATCGAAACTAGCTTATTATTTATTAATTTATGACAAATAATTACCTGCTTTACTGCGCCGTTCAGAGAGTTTTAATGACTTTAAAATTTGGTGAAAATGTGACACAGCGTTATCATTGAATATGTTTGTAGCACGCAAAGCCACCTCCTCATTAGGATGATGCTTCTCAATGTACGATGAAACAGTTTCCCATGCTTTCAGCATTTCTCTTATTGCGTCAGAAGATAGTTTCTCGCTACCTCTTCCTCCAAATTCTCCTTCATAACTTTGCTGCGAAATACGATCCAACACAAATAAACGCGTCATACTTTGACCTCTGCGCTCACTCGTTATTATAAAGAAATGTCGCTCGTTATGTATACTTTTTCACTTTTTTTTTGCTCGTTATGCGAATTACTCGTTATGCGAGGTGCTCGTTAAGGGAGGTTCCACTGTACTATATATCGAAATCGGACTTAATATGGATTTATAGATAAACAGTTTATTATTTAGGGATAATTCTGAATGTGGTCCGATGAGCCCGTGTAGATTTCGTAATTTTATCCCTAATTTAAACACATTCCCAGGTATTTAATTTCGTCTGTCTGGGGCAGCAGCTCACCATTGATGCTTTCAGGAGAGCAGTTTCCCTTTCTTAGGGCGAAAGTTATATGGACTGACTTGGTTTGATTTGGTCAATAATTTTTCACTTTTTAGCCAACGTTGAATATTTGTCAGACTTTCTTGAAGCGTTTTTTAGATGCTTTGTCTTAATCGTCGTGTGATGCCAGGAAACCCGAGTCGTCTGCATAGGTGGCGATTAGGGTACTTTCAGTGTTGGGCATGTCAGGAGTGTATAATAAATACAGGATTGGACCAATTATGCTTCCCTGTGGTACTCCAGAGCTAATCGGATACAATGCAGTTCTTTCTTCATTTTGCTTGACACATGCCAGACTCTGTTGAAGGTCTTTTTATTTCCGTCGTGTATTTTTTCAACAATTCTGTAAATTTGTTCGAGAGTAAAGTGGCTCTCTCGGAAACTGAATTGATGCTCTGGTTTAATATTATTTTTGTTTAAAATAGTCTCAATTTTATAAGAAAGATTTTTTCAAAAACTTTTGACATAATTGGTATCTAGCTTATTGTTCTTATAATTCTGTAGGAATTTTTGGAATCATATTTATATCAGCCACTTTCTACTGATCCGGATAATATCCTAGCTTGAGTACAGCATTAAATATGTAGGTTATTGGCTGTATACGCTTTACTGTAGCTTCCTTTAACAGTTTTTTTCAGTAATTAAGTCATAGCCTCGAACCTATTTTTACTTAAAAAATAAATCTCGAAGTGAGCGAATGGTGAAGGCGGAAAATAAGGTGTTACGGATTGAAGTTGAAGCATTGTGAACAAATCTATTCTACACATATCAGATATAGACGGGTACTCATGTTTAGAGTTCAAGAACATTAAAAAATAATAGAAAGTAAACCTTTCCGGGTTTGAATGTGACAATAAATAGTATCTTACGATATGTGGGAAGTGGGTTATGTACTCGAACCAAGCTCGCAAAAACAGTAGCTTTCTAAGGGACAAGTACCATTGGGTACCCCGAAATTTAACCTAACAAAAACTCAAAAAGGTCCTTTTGTCTACAAGGTATATATCAAGGGAGAATATATAATTAATCATTGATATAGTAATATATATTTTGATGACTTTTTATTTTAAAAAAATACAAGATTTTTTAATTAAGTTGTTTGTGAGATACATTTGAATTATAAAAAAATATCAGGTCAATTGATCTGTGTTTATAACAACAAATAAATTCCGGCTCCATTGCTATTCTTGTGATAACATCAATCACGTTGGTTTTCTTGGGAATCGTTTCGTAGTAAACTCGATCTCGTATGAATATATTCAACATTGCTCGCTCCATACTCCTCTGAACTACTTTGAACCACGTAGAATTAGTTTAGACACGTGTCCAGGTTTCGGCTCGGTAGGTCAATACCGTGATATATAAAATATCTTTGTTTTAGGCATTGAACGATTTGGAATTTGAATATAAACTTTAGTTTTCCAAAGGCTCATCATTTCAAGGTTCTTTCTTTATTCGTTACTTGCTTGTTGAAGTTCTGTCCCCTGTCAGCTGAAAAGTATACAGCAATCCTCTCGATCGAGATCTGTTTATGGACTGCGTTGGCCTTTGCCATTATCTATTCATTCTTTCTTAGATCAAATGATCTAGAGCTCTCTCAACATTTATGATAAATTTATTTTTTAGTAGTTTTAGATTTTCAATATTTTAACACCTGCGAGCTAGCAGAGCTAGCTTTGATAAATTTATCCATAAGTAGTTTTTTATTATAAAAATAGTCTTCTCTTAGGCATTCCTGGCAACAGTCTTATAACTCTCAACTCACTTAGGTGAGTAAGAGATGTTTTGCCTTCTCATCAAATTGTTAATATGCTGTTGTAGACTTAAATATATAGCGTCAAAAATATCTTCTATTAGCTAATTTAATTAAAGACTGGATATGGTTATTAACGGTTACGTTGTTCATTCGGTTATTAACCACTTTTTTTATTTATTTATCATGTCATCTTTGTATTATTTATTTATTTATGATGGTATTAGCAAGTTTTGGATAAAAATAAATAAATCGCATTTTATAATCAGTTTTAATTATAGCTTCTTGAATAATTAATTCAATCGAATCTGTAAAAAAATGACGATTGAATTAATATTATGTATTTTTTATTATTATTAAGTAATATTATTGGGAATAGGAATCACATCATCGTACATTTTTTTGTTTTCCGAGTTGATATTATATTTTACATAAAAAAACTCTTGTGTCAATTATAGAACTTAAATAATGGTTTGCGGTAGACTTTTATTGTTGAATCTTTTAATAATATTTTTTTTCATTATCCAATAATTTCTAGAAACCTTATTTACACGGCAAGTTTAAAAGAAAATGTGTTTGGATTGTTATTCCTGCGTATTTTTAGCGACCGATGAATAAAACAGCAAATAAATAACGCTAATGAATTAATTGGATTTGACGAGTATATTAATTATATTAGAATCGAGTATGTCTGACGTGTAACGTGTCCGCCCTTTCTCCCGTATCCATCCGGGCAATGATCAAGCAATAAATGCTAAACATCTACATAAGCGACGGTAATGACAGTTTAGCTATACGGCTTTGTCATTTAAATCCGACACGGTTTCGCAGTTTAATGAGTGTGGGTGCAATAAATGTCTTCCTCGTCGCGACGCCCTAGCGACAGGGCGAATTTCACGCAGACTGCCCGTCACCAGAGGGGGCGCCAAGATTTATTAGTCTCGATTGAAACGCCCCCGCTTCCTCCCTGCCAGAGAATCGCAAAAGTGCAGGGGGACCAAATCATATAATGTGTCGGCATCCGTTTCGGGTGACCCTGTTATAATCATAGCGAAATAATTGCTAGGGTCGGCCATAACCGAGGCCTGCAGACGCCGATAGGAACTGCTGTGGCCAAAACTTTGTTTTTAACGATGCCCGGGATAACTTTTATAATTGATGAAGACGCTTAGGCAATTTTGTTAATGTTTCAGACCCACGGGTCAGAAGCCTGTTGTCCATGAGCATTAACGAGACCCATACGAGCGAACGGTATATTGAGTTTTGGCACATGAGCTATTCTAATTCATTTATAGCGAAGTTTAAATAACGTATGTTTTAAGTAGTTTCATAATAGTACTACAGCGAAATTTCGTTTTAATGTTTTTACAGAAAAAAAAATCGGTTTAGTACATATTTTTGGGTTTTTTTACATAAAACTCTTTTGATGCTTTAATTCGATTGGAAGTTTTCTTCTTGTAGGTCCTTCTTTTGTTGGAATTGGATTAGTCAAATTAACCTCTTCTTTATCAAAGAGTTTTTCATCGGGAAAGTTTACGTGAAGAACCCTGGCCTCATTCAACACCATTCTCCATCTTATCCGATCTGCCGCCACGTCGTCCCATCTTCCGGCCAGTTGCAATAATGCAACGTCCCGCTGTGAAGAGTCCAGTCATCTCAGTCGTGGTCGTTCTTTCTTCCGAGGACAGGAAAGCTTGTTAACCATAAGCCTTTTAGGCGCTTATGTACAGAACTTCAATGAGAACGTCTATTATTATATATTATTTAATGTCGATTTTAAGAAATGTTATTTAATTTTATTCAATTATTATTTTATATTTTTTCCCATTGACGCTTCTAATTATGCGGCGCCTGTGTGCGCCGCACAATCTGGCCATATGGGCGGCGTGCCCCTGGTGACACGTGACCGGCCCACCGGAGTTTGGCCATTCTGACAATAACTGTGACCGTTATATCCTCGTTGCTTCGGACACGTCATTTCCCGTCCTCAAATACGGTCCAAATATTCACCTCAGAATCCTCCTCTCCAGGATATCCAGTTTTCACTGATCTTGCTTTGCCAGAGACCAACATTAAGATCTATATGTTAAGTCAAGTCTGATGAGGGTCATTTAGAGCTTGTCTTTGGTCTTCCTCTAGATTAATCTTAAATAATCTTAAAATACAATACTTAAAAGTTTTTAAAAATGTGTTTATTTATATTTCAAGATATTCTCCGATATAACTGACGGTCTTTATCATCTTAAGGGTACTACGCCATTTCTGTCTGTCCTGGACTACTCCATATTCAAGCCCTGACAGAGACGTAACCGACCCAACCCTAGTCAGGTCATAATGGTACCTTTCCGATTGCATAGGCATAGTTGATACACTTGTTTCAGGCGTATCTTGGGATGCCATATTGGATGCTTACTTAATTTTTTGATGTCGAAAAGGTTTAGCATGATTTTAGTTCACGTCATTGTTTTTATGGCCATTTTATGGTCGGGTTGTGCGCTGCACAATCTGCCCACATGGACGGCGCGCCCCTGGTTGGCGTTTATTATTACTTTGTTTGATCATTCATTCTGAAACAGACTGATCAAGAGGTCTCTCAATCTTTTCTTCTAGATTTTCTCCACGTTTTTCAATCATTTAACACCTACGAGCTGGCTTGAAAATGTTTAACGAAAGCCAGATTTTTTCTCGGATCACCGGTAGAAAATCACTGTGCAAAATAAAATACTTTAACTGCTTTAACTCTTGATTTGACTAGTGCTCTGATGGATATATTTATAAGAAATTAGGGCTCACAAATGTTTTTTTTATCTTAGGCATTCCTGACAGAACTCTATAGCCTTTAACACTGTATCTTATTTAGTAAGAAGTGGTTTACCTTTAAAAATTATTCAGTTGTATGGAGATAACGTAGATGCAGTTGTCTTCTTAAATACAATAAAAATATTATAGGTCGACCAATATGCCATGATTAAAAAAACTATATTAATACCGCAAAACTATTAAATTAAAATGTATACAAATTTAATATTTACGCAATAGAGAACAAATCTCATACTATTTATATTGCCTGATATTTATAGAATATTTCCAATAATAGCTCAGTATTTATAATTTTCTTTTAGCGTAGGCGAAAAGTAAATATACCCCACGATAAGATCCACGTGGCTCTCCGTCATGTAAATATAAATATATTTTAATATATACGTTTACATAATTATTTCTGTAATTGGTTATATGATTTTTTTACCGGCTTTAAAGTCACACCGTGGAATTTATGCGTGAAAGATTTTCTTCCGATGCAAAATAAAATTTGAAAAGGCCTCCATTCAAATTTTTCACTCAAGACGAAAGTTGTTTGTGACATGAATGGCTGACGTCAGAAGACCCCTCGTTCTTTGACGTTGAAATTCTGACGTCAACCTCTGTCTTCCATGTGAAAAGGGCGTCGTCGCGTCGCTTTCCTTCGACGGGATAAATCTCTCTATTCATTCGCAATAATTTTTCTGCAAGAATATGGGTTTATTTTCAATATATTTTAAAGGCCCACCCCATTGTGGCGCAGTTCAAAGAGTTAAACAGCCTGTTATATCACACAATAAAACCAGAAACGATTAAAATATATGGTTTTGCATTATGTAGATACTTTAAAGCTGCCATTCGCGTGAATTAATATCGAATCCGTGTATTACTCAACTGCAAATTGCATTTTTGGTACAATGCATATGCAATATATTCGTGATGCGATATGATCCGATTTCACAATGATTGATTTTGAATTTGCAGATTTTTTTTCAATAATACGATTTCATACGTATATCCCAGTTGAATAAACTCAGATGTAATATTAGATAAATGCCAATATTCTTTTTATATAAAACGTAACTAGACTGCAATCAAAAATAAATATGTCGCAAATTTAGATGCAGAAACGTACAATAACAAAATATTTATCAAAAGAGTCTTAACTGAAGACATTTGATACTAAAGGAACTACTTGATTAACTAAGACCTGAATGATACATTCTCCTGTGTACCCAAATGTCTATTGTTCTAAATGGTATTAGACTAATTTTGTGGACCTCTGTTTTGATATCAACTTGAATATTAATCGAGATAATAAATAAATAGTTTTCCAAAACTGATTAATTATTTTCGTACATTTCATTCGATACTTTTTACACCAAAATGTAACTGGATATGAGAAATCAATCGTTTACGATAACATAATCAGAAAGGAATGGTTTTCTCTGAATCAAACTCATGTTTCGACCCCTAAGTCTGATTTAACACTCCGAAAAGTTATTCTGTGGATTTGGTGAAATGTAAAAGGAATAATTCATCACGAATTAATAAAATCGGATGAAACAAATCCAAAGTCCATTTTGTTTAACAGAAAGAAAATAATTCTTCACCACGATAATGGAAGCCCTCAATAAGCAAGAATGACCCAAGAAAAAAATTAGGAATTAATCTGCGAGATTCTGCCACGCCCTTCATATTCCCAAGACTTTGCTTCTTCCGATTACTTTCTCTTCAGGTCCTACATGTCAAAAATATGTCTGGATTATAAGTTGAACCTTAAAATACTCCTTCTATTTCAAATTTATATGAAAATATTTAAATTCTTCTATCTAGGCCAGTTGATTCAGGATGACTATGCGACGTATGGTTTACGATTAGCGATACTTTGACATTGCCGCAGGTCGCATATATTTCACTTACCATAACCTGATCCATGAATCTGTCTCTGTCTAGTATTAATCTCAATTCTATTCATCTGCTCTTGAAAGTTATTAATACTCGAATGGCTTTAAACGTTAAGCACTAATTTGTTGTTGATGATGAATGTCACAATGACAAGCTCTCGGCAATGAGCGTTAAAGTATACTCTTAATTAATCCTTTTGATTTTGTTCTAGATCTATCCACGTCCATGCTCCATATACACTATTATTATTTTTTTGCTAAATTACCGTCATTGTTCTAGATGTGGATGTGTTCATTCTAGCAAGTAATAGTACGGCAAAGCAATTCTATGACACTGCCATTGTTCTATTGCATGTTAAAATGGGTGACATAATAGCGGTAAATTTTGTGTCACACCATTATCAGTTAACGGGTTACTTAAATAGCAATTTAATTATATATTTTGTACGGTTCTTACTTAATTCGTTGTGCCCAAAACTATTATTAAATAATACAATTTAATAACGCCCATGCTACGTCTGATGATACACCAAGACATCCGCGCATATTTTCTATGCACGCTGCAATATACGCCCGCGGCAGATTGATTTCACGCATATAGAAACATCGTCAATATCCTCAAAATCGTAATAGTTATTATTCCGCATATTATTGATAAATATGGAGAACCATGCTAAATGATTTTGAATAAGATCATTGAACAGCATCCTATGTTATGGCGATGGCGGCTAGGCACGATCATGGTTTTGTAGATTATACGAACTATGAGGAGCCAGGCCGCTATTCAGGCCAATTCGGTATCTACAGGAGGTTCCAGTAGCACTCGATCAGACCGCAAAATGAGTACGAAGTGACCCTAGCCTCGTCTGACTATTATTGTTACAATCCACACGTTGACAACTCGGCTCCCGAGTTTATGGCTGGCAACCTGATCCGTATTCTAAGAGCCAAGATAACCCGGAGGACGATCGTCACAGTCCTGACATTAGGGTTGAGACATACGTGTCTCTTCTGGAGATCGCGTAGTGTCCTCCAGGTGGCAAATACCTGCCTCAAGGTTAGAACGCCACTTAAACAAAAAATAGGATATAGACGGACTTTTTCCAGTTTTCGTCTTTCACTTCCCTATCGGTTTTAGAATAGAGAATAATCTGTTATCATGCGGATTTTTTCTGTCTGAGTGCGAGTGGTTATAATTCGTAGACTGGCTGTGTTTTTCAATGGATAAGAATTTTTCTTTGGCTCATTGAGAATCGACGTACACGTTTATGTAAGTTTGTTCTTCCGCACATGTCATTACACTCGACGTAGCTTGTCTCGCCGTAAAAATAACAGGACGTAACTTGACACTATGTATGTGTGTATGGACACAGATACCGCGGTATGTATACACATACCCATGCATGCTGCGGTTACATCAGCATCCCTACCAAGCTAGGGGCTGCGGTATCGGCGTAACAAAGGGGCGCCTGAATGAGAGAGAAAAACGCCCGCTCAGCGCATATCCCGTGACGAGCCGAAGTACCAGGGAGTAGGGAATAGGGAGTAGGGAGTACGCAGGGTGCAAGCGTATCACCGGTCCACAGAAGGCATCGGCTTAAGCGATTGTTGGATGACGTGAATCCGTTTTTTTTTGCTAGTTGAATTTTGCAACGTATTCCTCCGCGAAGCCTTATTCGAACGATTAAGATAATGAAAATCCTTGGAAACGCTGGTGTTTCCAATTTTATTTGATCGCGTGTCTGGCTGGTAATAGGATTTTATTGAAATCCTGACTGCGAAATGGATGTGTAATATATCGTGACATGCATGACATTGTTATGCGCAATGCAATCAATACTAAAAGCCTTCATGTATAAATATTCTTCTAAATTATACGCTCGATACGTATTTATGGCCGATGTACACGATTAGTTCCAATAAAGCGAAGTAGGACACATATTTATCAATGAGGTAGCGAAAGACTGACCATAATCACTCTGCCATCATATCTGTTTAACGACTTCTTAGATCTTAGAATATTAATTCTGGGATCTATTTCTGGTAGTACTATGAACCCAACCACTATTTTCTATGTAGTTACTGATTTCCATGCATAAATGATACTCAAATACCATGTTTGCTGAAATATCTAGTCGAAAAATAGGTCTTCATGTTAGAGTACTCGTTTGCTTAATTGTTATTATTATTATATTGATATTTGTTGTCTTATTGATCTTCATGGACATAGCTAGTAGCAAAAATAGCTGACAGGAATTATCCATAATATAGTGCTACCGAATGTTAAAGATTCCTTAGAGGAAACAACGATAACTCATTGCCTACGGGGATCGTGGATTCCACGTCAATGGCGTCTTTGTGTACGTCCGGGGCGCGCACATCACATTTAAGAATTTATTTGTTACACTGTTATAATCTTTTGTTTTTTCATCAGCCGATACTATGCGCGTTGATCTGCTATATATATTATAACGTTTAGTTTTTTTTTAATATTTACTAATCGGTAGGATATTTAGTTTTATTTTTGATGAATAAATTCTTACTGATGTCATATCGTAATTGTTATTTATATTTATGACATTCCTCAACATTCGAAGCTATAAAAACAGCTGTTGTGGATATTAAAAATTATGGCCTATCCCAGTGACCCCACAGCTAATGGTCTTAAAATTTCACACACAAACTTTCTATATAAATAAGACCATATTCAAACCATGTTTTATAAAAAAAATCAATTCAGCCCGTTTCCAAAGAGTTTGGTGACCCCTGCTATAAGTAATACTTTTTTGCATTAACTGTCCAGTAAATTATTTCAGTTCAAAAATGACGTTTCACCTAATTTCGACGAATGGGACGAATTTGCCCATGATTCATCCCTAAGGCCGTTCCCGTCCCTAATTCGTCCCCGTTAAGAAGTAAATCGTACGTCAACTTGTTCTTAATAAGCTTCTCGATACCATTAAACTTCATACAAGTAAATACTTGCGACATATCAGTCGATGGTTGGAAAGAAAAAAGCTATCGTAACTCTTCGACATTTCAACTATGACAATATAAGAAGAATACATGAACTTTGAAGATGCTTCTCCAATCTATGTATAGCTAGATTCGATAGTCGATTTGAAATGTTTTGTAAAATTTTGGAAGTTACAATAACCGGCTTTAAGTGTTTGAAGTGTGGTGCTACCGAAAAATGTTGAAGATTTTATGGACGAAACTTCTTCACTAGGAGCGGAAACTTCTGGACACCGTAAAGTCACAACATTCGTTGACCAAAGTATGGCCTTCTGTAGATCATCATGAAGGGAAAAGTGGAAGGTAAACAGTGGTTGGGAAGAATGAAGCTGTCGTGGCTCCGAATCAGTCGCAACTGGACCGGTTTGAGAACCTCAGAACTGTTTGAACTTGCCAAAAATCGACAATTGTATGGAGAAAAACAAGAACACGTAGATCGCCTGCGTCCTAAGACGGATAAGGCACCTGAAGAAATGTGGATAATTCTAATTTTACTCTGCGCGTCGAAGTCGAAGTCTATGTCGAAGGTTGACGATAGTCGCGATCGCGTTTTTCGACTCATGATGATTCCAGTATTGGCACCTTCTTTTAGGATAAGACCCTTTTCCTAGCGTCTGATCACCTATTGTTAATCCCATATATAATCCTTGAAAAAACAAAGTGCAAGAATCATACGTGAAAATATTAAGAAGCATGGTAAGGTTTCTGCTTCATCCAACATATTCTCCCGATCTTGTTTCTTCAGATTATGATTTATTCCAAAGCTTGTTTTGAAGTCCTATGAGGCAATTAAAACATATTGTCAAAAAGCCAGCTGATTTCTACAAGAATGGCATGAAAACCAATTATATCTTGATATTTTTTTAATGATTTAGATGTGGAATATATAGTAGATTAATCTAGTATCTTACTTATTTTTTATTAATTCGAAACCTACTTCAAAAAAATGACCCTTGGATGACCTGATATATTAACATTAATGCAATCAGCGTTGTGTGATCAGCGTAACGATCGCAGAGATTGGAGATCTTGAAGAATTATTAATAGAATAAAAAATGAAGTAAAAACCTTAATAGAAATATAATAATAGTTCTATTCATTGCCCACTCAGATGAATCATCATTTTATTTTTTATGAACTTATTAAAAAAAAAAGCAAATTAAGTCCAGTGTAACTGCAAATCACCCAGAATTAGAATCAATGCCGATTGATATTAATTTTTAGTTGTTAGTAAATAGATAATCCGGTAATATAATACATTTAAGATGAGTCTTTTATATTCAAGTAAATAATAATCGATTTTTTAGTAACGGTTAAATAAAACCTGTTCTTTGGTCTTTTTTCGGATTCCGTTGGTACACGTCCCCCTGTTCGATTCTCGCCCTCTCTCCCCTTATCGCCTGGTCCACGATCCAGAAGTGACTTTGTACCACCACGGTTGCTAAGGACCAACTCTGTCGGCAGTTTGTTCCGCAAATCCCCCGATTATGTGAAACAAAATAAATCCCTCTAATGGAATTATTTATCTTGCCGGCGATGTGTATAGGGATTAAAGTAATGCCGGCTTCTGCCCCCATCCCGTCGACACCCTGCGCTTTAAGTCCGAAACGACGTGTTTATTGTTTTCTTCTCGTTTTCACTACAATTCGGAACAATTTATACGGCCCAAAATGGAGATCCGATGCATCCGAATTTACATTTATTCGAAACTAGATTTTATCCCAATTTTAGGCCCGCGTACGTATATGGTGATCGACTGACTTTCTTTAGATGTTAAGCGCGTTGGTAACTCTGTACGAAAAGTGACGTCTTAAAATGCGAAAGTAGTACGAAAGTAAATGAGATCATCGCCATGGATCGAATACGTGTTGATAAAAAGTGAGTGAAGGAAGTTTCACATTGTTCAAACTACGAAAGAAAGCGAAAGTTCGAATTATGAATGAGTTGAATATATATTATTCAAAAATACTATATGTTTATATTCGGACTTTCTCGATTGTTTATATACAGTGACGGCTCGTCGATAAAATATTTGGGGGTGCTGTGAATGATTATAAATTTAAAAAAAGTATGTATACCTTGCCAACGTATGACACGGCCACATGGTTCGACAAAAACTTCGTGTAATACAATTCCGTGTTATACGTGTTTTAAAATTCATACAAATATCGACGATTGTTCAGTTTTTTTTAAATTATCATACATTTTTAATGCTCTCTTTTGAATAATGTTTCTGTCTATATGTATGTTTTTTTTAAATCGTGTTATATATAGAGTATTGTACAAAAATATCCCACTATTTAAACCTGTGTTATACGAGGCCAAGGTGTATCAAAAGTGATTAAGTATAGACGGCACGGGACTACTCCGAGTCAAGCTTAGCGACGAGACCCCCCCTCCCATCCCGCTGCGTCCCACATCCATCCAATACACGACGCTGGTAGCGCTGACGAGCAGACAGCGCTCTTGTTTATACCACGCGGCATAACACTAAATATAAATTTAATTTATATTTTCATAAACATAATATATAATTAATAGACACACTAATAAATAAAAATATAATTTTATTAATTTGCTTAGCTGAAATGGACGAACCTGTTTATATATGGGAATAATATTTTTTTTATTGCCTGAATCTAATTTATATTATTTTTAATATATCCTTCACCAATAATAATTCATTGCGATGTTTTCGTATATATATTTTTTTATCCCCGATCCGAATAAAACTGAGATCTGTTCCGGGTCTTTTTGCTTAGACTGCCTGGAGATTTCAAATTAAATTTTTCAAGATTTTCACTCAAGTGAAGTATATGGAGGGTCCTTTGATTTTTTTTTATATCTGGGGCATTTCCTTATTAACAATGGGGCCGCGCTGACAATCAATATTCCGGAATCAAAACAAAATCGGATAGGTGGTATTTACCAAAAAAAAGAGAAAATCTTTACTCTCCACCGCAGAATGGTTGATTGACCAGAAGCTCGAAATGAACACACCGAACCAATGAATGCCGAGTGCTTTGCATGCAATAATTTTTCAACGGCTAATTGCCGACCATTGTGAACATCCCCATCGCATTTCGGAGGAAGGGGTTGACACCAGTACATAAGCTGGGACCCCCGGCCCCATTAATTCTGGCACCCCATCCCCCCTCGATTCTCAATAATTTCGGCTCACACTTTGCATATATATTTAAATGAAGACATTCGCCCGAAAAAAGTATATTAAACTCGTATGAACCACTTGTTGGTGTGGTTAAATTGCGCCAATGTCTGAAAGGGGGTGTGGTGTGACGCATCACGGAATATTTGCCAACGCGAATTCACTGAAAATTATTAATAACGTCTCGGATTTTATGGAAAATGTGGGCGAAATAAAGAATATATATAAAATGTGTGCAATATTTGTCCATTTTTATTACACCAATAAATGTAATTAAATTACTATTTGTGTATATAAAACACATATTTATATTATTCGTACACCCGTGGCAGAAATTTTCACCGCATTTCAAAAACTTTTAGATTTTTCAATGTTTTCTATTATTTACGCATTCTTAAATTATTAATATAAATTTAACTATGATTAATAAACTTATAATGAATCATCATCATCATCATCATTTGGCAGTCACAAGGCTCTCACTCGCTGAGGGCATGGACCTTACCAAACTCTCGCATGGTAGTCGAGGCCAAACGAACCTGAGTCTCACACGTGACGTGAGGGTTCTCTGTGTCCACATACTCGCGGGGACCTGAGCTGTCTTGGTATGCGGTTTTTTGTAAAGAGTTTCCTCCTCTTGGCCATTGCTGGCATTGGACGTACATCTTCTACCATGTTGGTATCGGATTTTACCCTCTCGACTGTGTGTCCAGGCAAGTAGTGGGGTTTGCTCTTGTATCTGCTTCGTTCTCTACATGTTATCTGTTTTACGAGTCACGAGTGACAAGTAGCGAGCGACCACACACGCACACCTATATAGATATACACAGGCATACACATGCACATCTGCCCAAAACGAGTCTCAAGTAGCCGGTCGCAAGTGATTATTAGCCCTGTCGCGCAATAGCAATCCTTTCATCATGGGAAAGACCTCCTCAGAGAGGGGTCCCCTAGAAAGAAGGAAGAGGAGCGAAAGTATCGAGACTAGACCGATCATTGGTCAACAGATTAGGGTTTTCCTTCCCAGGGTATACTGGCTCTGTGGTGAGAATTCCGTTAGAGACCAGATTTATTTATGCACACAAGGATGTGTGTGTACAGCAACATGTTATATTTTTGCAATGTTTTGTTAGTATTAATCAAAATTCAATTGGGCCCTCTAATCAGCCTCTATGCAGGGCTATGTTGACTGTAATGTAAAAATGTAATGAGAAGCCAACCATCAATTTTAATGGTATGGTAGATAGTTGTTTTCATTTCAAAAGTTCTAGGAGCACTGTGGTAGGGGTTGGGAGGTGATACCAGATATTCTGAATCCCTGTGTATCTGTGGTGAAAGCATAGGGCCTCAGGGTGGCTACTGGCGGTTAATATTGGATAGTTTAAGACTTTAGTACGGGATCCCGCCGTCGCAGAAAGGTCCAAGACACCTCACCACCCGTTGGCGAGCTGTCGCTTTAAAAAGTATAGTATAGGTTGCAAATAGTATAGTATAGGTTGTAAAAGTATAATATAGGTTGCAAAAAGTATAGTATAGGTTGTAAAAGTATAGTATAGGTTGCAAAAAGTATAGTATAGGGTTGTAAAAAGTATAGTATGGGTTGTAAAAAGTATAGTATAGGTTGTAAAAGTATATTTTATATAATATAGTATGCTATTTCTCAAAAGATAATAGAATTTCCAGCATCTTCTCGAACTAACACATCTAAGCCGAGATTTCGACAACATTTTTCTTAAACTGTTAAAAAATCAATGGGATTCAAAGTACGTTTTTTTATTAATAATATTATTAGGACATGGCAGACGACAACGCAGTGTTGCCAACAAAAAAAATGATGGCCCTATCAAATATCAATTTAAAAACGTTCGAATTTGAATGAAATTTCTACTGTTTTGTGTATAGCGACTCGCGAACTTTTTTGGCTTTTATTATTACTTACATTACATTACAAAAAATAAGGTGGGGTAAAATACTAAATAATATTAACAAGCGGTACGTGGCTCAAAGAAGGTGTGAACCAGTATGACTGCACCGAGTCGCAGCGCGACACGGCGCTTAACGGGGATACCCTTAGCTCCGTACTCCGCTACCAGCTCGCATCCATCCCATACACTGCGCCAGAAGCGCTGATCAGCAGGCAGTACTCTTGCTTTACACCGCACCGAATAACACTACCCGCGTAGACCAGATTATTAAATATAAATTATATTTAAAATTTACATTTAATTGAATACTATATGTATATATATATTAATATGTGTATTAATATTTAAAAATATATTTTTCCCCAATTTACTTGGGGGTGCTGCAGATCAACAGTGTATATAGCCGCTCATGATTACAACCATTGGATCTAATTTGGCTACTGAGATGTTTCTAGTCATTAAAAAAATGATTTAACGTTATTCAGCATAGGATTAAATTTAAAAAATAACTAATACTAGTTAAAAAACTAAACTAATGACTATCACCGATCTTTGTTGTTTTTTAAAATAAGTAGGTAGATATATTAGATGAATTTTCATGCCATGTTTCTCACTAGTACAAAAAATAACGATATATCCTAATATGGCTAAAAATTCAATAACAATTGACTCGGGGTATTTTTTGCTTCGTTTTATAAGAATTGAAATCTTTACTCAAAGAAAACTTATGCGTATTAAATGCATTTTTTTTAAATTCATAAATAATTGATTTATTATAAATTGTAGAATATTCTATTTCAGTAACCCCCCATTAATGCTCTCTGTTATAGAAGGGCGTGTGCGGCAGTCCCTCCTATAGCGCTTTCTTTAGACTTTAGATCGCCTTTTTCTATAAAATGCTAAATTTTCAATATCTAATTACATTTTTCCATTTAAAATATGCGAATGGAAAAATGTTTGATGTATTGATTTAGTTCAATTTACAAAATACAATTGAAAAAACCTAATCTTAAATTTTGTATGGATGCCTAGTCTTCTATAAGGCGAGTTTTTATAGCGTTGTACATATCTCGACGTTATATGAAGGTTGACTGTATTTTATTATATTTTTTTATAGAATGAAAGAAACTAATTATAAAATAGAATCCCGATTTACAGTTCTCGCATCTATATTCCCGCATTTTTCGTTTGTTTTTGATAATCTCTACCAAATACTTTTATAATTCGTAACATGTATAATTAAATAGGTAATTTATAGTATAGTGTATTAAAGCGACAATATTGGGCTAAAAAATAAATTTCTTTCTCGAGACTCCCCATAGTTTATTGGAAAAGTATCCAGATTTACTGTCGTTCATTGGGGGAGCGTCCCCTATTCCGGGTGTACGTGGAAATTCAATATATTAGAGTCCGGTAAAGTGAGCTGCCGGTTTATTATATTGCAGTCAGTTATGGTCGATAAAACACATACTTATTATGATACTTATCGCGGGCATGGGATGGGAAATATGCAAAAAATATTCATTGTTAAATTGCCTACATTTAGGTCCAAGGCAATCTAAAAATCTTAAATAAAACATTCATCTGTCGTCGTAATTAACAATTCTGTAATTAAAACGCAATGTCTCTCATTAAATGCCAATTAAAATGAAATTTATTTATAAATATATTTGCAGGCATACTTCTGAAAAATACATCCTTTGTGATATTTCAGAGTAATTTGTAAATAAAGCACTCGGTAAAATATTTTTAACTTTAACCGATGCCATAGAACGCTTTTTGTTCATGAAATGTTTCAATTGAAATATAATTCCTTCACCGTTGAGCAATACATTTTAATTATTCGAAATAATACCGCATATGTAAATAAACTTTTCATTAAATACGGAAAACTCTATATATATATTATCATTTCTATGAGGGATATTGCAGAATAATACATATTTAACCATTATGCAATTTTATGAAATGTCCAATTGTATTGTAAGGTCTTTCATGGAATAATAACTGTGGATCTAGAGGTTGTAAACCTATCAGTGGTAAGTGTTAATCATGTTTTATTATAGATGACGCTTTTCCCCCTTATTTTTCGTAGTTTAATCTATTGATTGACCTATTGAAAGATGAAATATAACCAATATGATTTTCCAGCTTTTCCGCAAGGCAAAAATAGAGGTAGAAACCAGCCGTATTATGGAAGATTAATTGGAACATTAGCCAACTATGCACACGGAATCAAGGGAACCGTGTACGCAGTGGATGAGAGTACCCTCTTCATCAAAGGGTTCGCTTATGATGGCACGGCACCAGATGCCTACTTCTGGGTCGGAAATTCGCCGAGGCCATCTCCAGAGGGATATATCATTCCGTATCCCGAAGATTACGTCGGAAGGTATTAATAATATCCAAACAACTGTCTTATAATTTATTTATTCAAATATTTGCATGGTTTCTGGAAATAATTACGCATATAATAAATATTACATAATTTTAATAATTATTTTTATAGAGAGCCAGCCGTTATCACTGCTCACAACAATACCGACATCATTTTAAGGCTTCCGCTGGGGAAGAGATTGAAGGACATCAGGTGGCTCAGCGTCTGGTGCAGACGATTCACGGTAATCATTTATTTTTAAATATTTTATATAACACTCTTTTTATATTTAAATATTAATGCTATGTTATTATTGAGTTCTGTTGTGAAGTGAAAGTGATTTAATTCAATCAAAAAACATGAATAGATTTTTTTCAATTGCAAATTAATTATTATACCGCCGAAACAGCGTGATAATTGAATTAATTTGCTAGAATTACTCTCACATCTATTATTATTATTATACATAGTTTAAAAAATCTCGTTTTATGTAATAATATTATTTTTATTGTAGTATTTCAATAAATTCATGTGAAAAGATGTACGTAGACTAACTTAGTCGCGTATTTGGAATAATCCATCGTTCACTGGCGGCGTATTTCGTCCATACATCTGAATCTATAAAATGATTCAATGGCCTTTAGAGTAATACTCGCTTTTCTCCGCCGTAATACTTTTATAAATGACAGTTTTACCATAAGCGACCCTCTGAAATATTTTATTACGGTACGAAGGCCACCGCTCCCCGGTCGAGCATAAAAAAATGTCTTGCATACGTCCCAATCTGTATTCAGGTCGGCTCTGTTTCAGCGGCCCCACTATTGGCAGTTAGTTGTCGCAGTGACCGCGGAGGGCAGTGCTTCATGGTCTACGGAAGGCGGTAGATAAATTACGTTCCTCGTACAGTCGCCCCGCCCGTCCGGAATCGATTCGGGCACGGCGCATGCGCCCTAAAGAGCTACGCTCTTCCTTCCTTCCACACACGTACACGCGGCGTAGCCTCCTTCCTCGTCTGTACACGGTCAGGAGGACGAGCGGGCTTTCGCACACACACACATACAAGTGCGAACCTCCTCTTCACCTTTTTAACGCTGCATGTGTACAGAGTGCACGAAAATTCAGCGCCTTAAAGTGACATATTTTCATGAAAATTCCGTTTCATTCAATTCGTTAAAAACAACTCTTTTGTTTTTAACGAATTGAAATTAATATGCGCGTAATAAATGTCACGTGATTTAATTTAAAAATCGTTATTCATTTGTTTTTCGGCCATTTTGAATTTTTATCTGTTGAGGTTATGTCAACGTGTTAATGTGACATATTATTAAATGCATCTGTTTCTTGTTAACATAAATACTAAACTATCAAGATGCTTTTTGGTCTTCAGTGGTAGCGTCTAATGCTTCAATTGACGTGGTCTGAAGATGTATATTATTTTAATTTCATTGAAAATTTGTCTGATCCCGAACATGGTTTGCTCCATTGTACTCTGTCGTGCATAGATCAACAATCTTCTGATGAGTGATGGTTTTAATTCCAGTGCTATATGTTAGCACGGAGATGATACATACCTCAAAGCTATCGCTTTGGTCCGTTTGCAATGTCTACACTTAAAATACGGAATAGTCTATTAAATACTGCCTTCTGATAGATATAATCTCTCAATTGCTATATGATGTATTGACGTAAGTGTACAAATTTGATATAAGATTTTATGATCGTGAATAAAATAAATAATTACTTTGTCACGCCGGCGTGACAGCGACTTATTCACCGCATACGCTAGCGACACTGAAAGCTTCGTGTAAAAGTCATTTGGATAATAATGTGTTCATATGAATTCTAAGCATTCCTTAATTTTTGCATTTTTTTATTTATTCCCGTACTGTGGCATAATTCTGTAAATGTATCAAGTGCTTAAAGGGTTAAAGCCCTATAAAATCAAAGCGATGAAGCGAGAGAAGCACATACTACAGCTAAGCGATTTTTTGTCAGCTAGCAGAGCTTTTCCACGCATCCGCCATAGAATATAGAATCACAAAAAAATGGAATTTGTACTAAAGTTTTGGGTGAAATTTGGGATATCCAAATGTTTGACAATTTTTTTTTTTTTTAAATTTTAATCTAATCCCTCCTTCAATTTAATCAATTACCTTGTAGCGAAAAATCAACATTGATTGATATTTGAAATGGATTTATAATCCTAGACGATATCTAAATTATATCCAGACCATTAAAATATTATAAACCCTTTTTAAACTTCCATTGAGCCTCGGGGGGTCCATCTGGATCCCGTTAGGAAACAACTCGGAGTTAAACGAACCTAATTATGCATTAAAAACTTTTAATAGTATTATAATATCAGTGGGAATGATGGGTTTTTCATCTTTTTTGGGTAAAAAGAGTATATGGTCCCAACCTAAATGACGATCAATGACGATTTCTAGACAATTCAATTTATATATTTTATTAAACTCTGCGCTGGAGCGGAAGTGTGGAAAATAATTTCGTTTTTTTCTATGAAAATGAGAGACGATTTTCTTATAGTGAATAAATATTGTCCATTCTGGTCCAATACCTTTTGCTATCTTTCTGGTAGTAGCATGATTCCAACCTCATAATTTTTTTGTACTTTGCTAACAAAAAACTGATCCAAGTGATTTTTGACCTCCTCATTTGAAGTACATGTTTTACCGTCTAAAATTGTTTGAGACCGGAACAAATAATAATCAGAAGGTGTCAGATTTTGAGAATATGGTTGGTGTGGCAGTACATCCTATCCAAGCTGTAAAAGCTTTTGGCGAGTTAACAAACTTGTATGAGGTCTC
>JAGXCT010034493.1:0-41480 GCA_022495035.1 Philopotamus ludificatus
CATCGTCATCAGAAAAAAATGCCAAGTGGGGGTATGGCTCTCACGCCAAAAGGCGGGAACGGCTCATAACGCATGGCTACAAATTCACGCCAAAAGGCGTGAACGGCTCATAAAATGTTAATGTTGAAAGTTGCTTTTGGTGAGTCTTCTATAAATTAAACAGGCGTTTACAGGTGGTACGAACGTTTCCCAGAGAACCGTGAAAATATTGAAGATGACGAGCGCCCTAGACGCCCAAGCACGTCAAAAACCGATGACAAAGTCGAAAAAGTTGATAAAATTATCATGGACAATCGCCAAACCACTATCAAAGAGGTTGCTGATGATGTTGGCATATCATTTGGCTTGTGACAAGCGATTTTTTTAATGTTAAGCTTGTAAAGTTTGATTGAATGTCAAGGTTGTGCTCACAGCTTTCTTAAATTACAACGGCATAGTGGTACACTAAGTTGTTTCCACCAGGTCATATGATCAGTAATGATGTATCCGAAGGGACTAAATTAATTTTGATGAATAAATAAAGATTTTTTGAGAAAACCAAAAATTGCGCATATTTTTCTTTGACCTTATACATAAAATTTCAGTAAAATGAGATAAATAAAACAAATTACACAGTATTTATATAAAAAAATATTTATTACCGTGTAATAAGTACATAATATAATAATACAAATTGATATTAAATCAATAATATTCAAATTGTGCTAATCAATATGTTTATAAACTTATTTTCAAAATATAATATATATTTTATCTTGCAGTGCATAGATTCATACGTAACATTATTAGTTTACTAACACCATAACCTATTTGTTTTGAGTTAATCTTAAATATTTCTTTAAATACATAAGTAATTCGTAATTAAACATATCGTAGAAGCCATAATTATTATCGTGTGTTGATTCGTATTTTAAAAATAACACATTAAGATTGATATTATAGCTGGAAGTAATGAAAATTTGTGTTAGCAGAATCGCTGACATAAAAATACGGATTTACATACATACACACACATGGAATATGTATTCAATTACTATTAAATAACATTTATGGAAAAATATAATATTTCATTTTTTATTTTAGATATTTTGTATAAATTACACATGAAAATAAGACGCGGATTGATCGATAATGGAAAACAACGTTGTTGTCGATATGGAAATCTAAAATATAATATTAAACTTAAAGTATATAAACAATATCTAAGATATTTTAAATAAATCACATTAAAACAAAGATTAAAAAATATGTGTATTTCCATATGTCCATATACAAATATACGAGATTCGTCTCTGATTTAATCATATTTTCTATATATATATATATTAAATATTTATTGAGGTACTTTGTTTAAATCTGTGATAGGCCGTTCTATTGTCATGGTTTGTTGCGGAATCTGACGGTCGGATTCTATACCTATACCGGAATATATTTCCTTTATAATCAACAGCATCGTGTCTTCCGATTCCCAGTAGCATACGTGACTCGCCATTGCAAATATATATTCATTGAACAATTCAAACGGTGCCTCTTGAAGTACGTAATCAACACGGCGGCCATTATTCAATTTTCCAAGATTTTTCAACAGAGATGCTTCGGCTTCAGACAATACTTGTGTATCGCCGTTACCGTTCGACGCCTCGGCTTCAGCGCGAGCTTTTTGAATCAACTGTTCTTGGATAACCTGTTAACGTATAAATATATTTATCAGTAAATTATTTATGTATTTAATCGCATATATCGTACCTCTTTCACTTTTTCTTGTAGAGCAGCCTGAGTCGGAGATACAGCTAATTGATAGAGCGAATCCCAAGTGTTTCTCATCGAATCGACGATTCTTTGTTTAAGATCGGCGCCGACACGAGTCACAGTGTCTTTCAGTTCTTCAAATAAAACGAAAAAGTTAAATAAAAATGCAATGGTGTAATGATTATTTCAATCAAGTTACCTAAATGCATTCTTTTTCTTCCTTTATGATGAGGGACTTGGACGGGGCGAAGTTTCGTCAATTCCGAGCAGATCAGAGATTCAATTCTATATGCGACAGGATCGAACGGATGAAAGATATTGAAAAAACCGGGACAATTAGGTAGTTTGAAATCTTCACCCAACTCTTCGATACCCCTCACACAAATAAACATACCTGTCATACGTAAGATATTTATTATTAATTTTATATTATTGAAAAACTGATATTAATTAGGATATATCTTACCGATTGGACTTCCGAGTGCAAAAAATGACATGGGATTGAATGATAGCTGCGGATAAATGATGCTGGGCTGACCGGTGCCGGCTGTTCCCAATATTTGAGCATTTTTATCCAAGCTAGGAGGTTCCTATAACCAATACAAAATTTATGAATCTAACTATCGTCGTGTCGAGTGTTGTCGCGTGTCGGAATCAGACGTGGCGGCGATAGCGGTTGGGCACAATCATAGTTTCGTAGATTCTACGGAACTATGAGGACCTAGGCCGCTATCCGAGCCAATTCAGTGAAATGTGTGCTGCTGAAGGTGCCCGTAGCACCCGATCAGACCGTAAATTAAATACGAATTGGCCCTAACCTCGTCCGATTATTATTGTTACAATCCACACGCGACAGCTCGGTTCCCGGGCTTTGACTGGCGACCTGACCCGTATTCGAAGAGCCAAAGATAACCCGGAGCACATCCATCGTCGTGACATCATGGTTGAGACGGAGGAGCCTCCAGGTGGCAAAGACCCGCCTCAGGGTTAATATGCCACTTAAATAAAATAAAACTATATAAACATATGGCAAAAACATCAGATTAAACATACCGACGAAGCTGTAGGTAGATCGCTTTGCGGCTTTTGATGGCAAAGTAGATCAAATAAAATCACCGAGCCCAGTGAATGCCCGCCGAGAGATATTCCACCTTTAAAGTTAGGATTCCTCGCTTTATAAAGTGCGTAAATACGATTCATTTCATTGCCGACGGTATCTATAATAGTCTGCAATACAAAAATTGAATAAACACAAGAATATATCAATATAAATATTTAATTAATAATATTACGCTTACTTGACAAAATTTAGGACTGGTATAAAATAAAATATCGAGCAACGTATCGTTGGTGAAATTGCGAAATTTCGGCACGGACTCCAGCGTTATTTGAGCGATTCGTTTATCAATACCGGATTCTTCCGAATGAAGATTCCAATGCCAAGATATCGGCAACACCTAAAATATTCATAATTTATTTAGTAAATACAAAATGTTCAAAGTTAGATCTGAATTTAAATGTAAATATACCTCAATTCGATTTACGACTCCTTGATCACATGACGATTTATAATGCGATTGCACAAGTTGAGCGCTAATTGCTCTAAAATCATTCACTGAAAAATAAATGATAATATATTAAAACAATTGTAGTGTTTGTTTAACCTTAGATAACTAAATATAGTTAACCCCCCACTAACACTAAAATCAGGACCGTGTAAGTTGGGATAGTGTTATTTGGGGTAAAGCCTGACACGTGTCGAATACACAGACGCTAGCCAACGTTTGACTGTATGCACTGAACCCGTGTCAAATGAATAGTCGGCCTTGTATGTATTCGTCGCAATGCAGCGGCGTGAATGCGAACGTTGAAGTTGGGGGTTAGCGGCGAATATTTCAACTCAGCGTGTAATTCGGGATAGTATAATTGGGGGGGTCCACTGTATTCATCTAATACTCGAACGACTATGGAAATTTTTTGTAAAATTGAGATGTTCGCATCCTTGCAACAAAGCCTGAAAAATGTGATTCTCCTGCCCCGAAGACTATCAGCTCCTCAGATAAAAAAGAAGACATCTCTGCACTGCCATCAAAGCGAGCAAAGCTAAGGCATGGGACAATATGATTTGTAATTTAATCACTAGAATTAAAAAAAGCAACTGAAGCTCACAAAAAAGAAAGAAAATTAAATTCTTTAAAATAATGAGTAAAGTCTTCGAGGTCAACGATCGGGGACCTGATGCTCCAGCATCAAAGCATCTCTATAAATCCGTCACTGCTCTCCAGATCTGCAAGAATAACGGATCTGGATAGCTGATTGCTTCTATTGACTAACATCAGCAAATACGGCCATTTCTTCTTTGCTGGTGGCTATAGTATCGTCCGAATATCTTTGGATTACTAAGTTCTTTACTAGACGATGCCTTACTTGGGAAAAGACACAAACACGTCAAGTGTACAACTAGCTACCTACTTTGTAAAGAACCATTGTGAACCATTAAACGGAAAAACTCCTCACACAAAGAACATCGGTTAACAGCTTCATAAAGAAGTGATTGGCTTTATGATATTGATAGAGAAACGGCTGGGACTATCACCATTAACTCTCTATTGCTGAGAAGAATAAGATTTACGAGATAATGTTTTTCGCTTGTAGTCTATGATTCACAGTTAGTTATCTAGGTAAGGTAGTAAATAAAATATATTGCATTAAACTCACCGACTTCTTCGACGGATCTCATTTTTAAATCGCAAACCGATCCAATTCCGTGAATCAACATGAGCAAATGATCAGCGTCCTCTTTTTCGCCTTCTTCTACGTCGGTTCCGTCTGGCGCTCGTCGAACTGTTCGAGCTCGAGACGGAGCCTGAATTAAAATAAACATTTTTTAAAACAATTGGTAGATGCAAATAATATTAATCGTACTTCAAAATTATATTAATTGTTCTACGAACATCTAAATATATAAAAATACATAACGAAAATAAATCCAATACTTCCACGATCATCAAAAATAATAAAAATTAAATAAATACAACGTTACCGGCTAAATTTGCTATTTTACATTAAATATAAATTCACAATGATATCGATAAATGATTTTAAATAAATGAAACGTACAAACTTTAGCCAGAGATATAGAATGATCAAATAAATAATTTACATAGAAACTTCAAATTAATTAATAATTTAGATTAAATAATAGGGTACATAGTGATTAAGAGATTATATAAATATGTAAGGGCGTTCGTGTGTTCGTAGCCCATTGGTATGTGTTAGAAAACAGAAGATATAGTCACAATTGTTTATAGATTTTGTCCTGAAGACGTTAATTAAATAAAAATTAGAGATTCTACGCAAAAAAGGTAGAGTAGAGTTATTGTTACGACTTAATATTATTAATTTATTAATATTACAGCTTTGACATATTTAAAATTAGGTGAGCGATAATTCTACATGATTAGTTTTTGTTAATAGTTAGCAATGCTACAGATGATTTTGATGGCTGACTTGATCAAATTCCGGCGACTTGATTTCCTTCTTGGGTTCACCGATTCCGTGTACAATAAACAGCAAATGGTCAGCACACCCTATGGGTTCGTCAGGTTCCACGACCGCGCCAGAGTTTCCCCGGTGCACCGTCCAACTAGGCAGAAACTGTCGGAAAATGTAAGAATCACCGTTGTCGATCTGTTATCATTAACAATGGATACTAACATGATGTCTACGTTGTCATGGTTTTGAGTGTGTGCATTGCTAACTATGCTATATTTAGTTTTGATAAGGACATGTACAAATTATGTGATATTCGTTTTGTTCGTGAATGCAATTCACCTGCATGCAATGTGATTAAATGACATTAAAAACAAATTAAAAAAACACCTTTTTTTAATGTCCAATTTTGATATCTTGGTTCAACCACATATTTAGAAAAAATCAAATATTCACATAGGAAAATAATTAATAACAATAAATAAAATAAAAATCGATTTACATTATTATTCCACCTTTAATTTTTGCTTTCCAGACTATATGAATGTTTGACGTTACAATAAAAAAATACAATTGAACACAGCTTCTTACTTAAGAAAAAATATTTGAAAGATAAAGAAAAACAAAATTTGATTGAATTGATTATCGTCTATCGTATAAAAAGACGTATCGTATAGAATGGGATTATCCATTTTTTTGTATATAAAATCGACTTAATTCCTAAAAATCAATTTATTTATGTATTAGAATATTTTATAATAAATTTAAGCAATTATTTAACAACAACAAAAATATTTATCTGACTTAGGGCAAAAGACTCGAGTTTTTTAGACCTATTTAAGAGACTCATCAGGCCCGTCCTAACATACGGATCTGAATGTTGGGTTTTGACAAAACAAGATGAGCGACAACTGGATATCCTGGAGAGGAGAATTCTGAGACGAATATTCGGAGCCTTATTCGACGATGGAGAATGGCGTATCCGATGCAACGAGGAGCTGTACCGCCTATACAAGGATATACCTGTCACAGCTGTCGTCAGAGTGGCCAGACTCCAGTGAGCTGGTCACATGTCAAGAATGCAGGACAGTCAACCGCCGAAAAGGCTTATGGTTAGACGCTGCATCGTTGAAACCTATCGGAAGATAGATGGAGCCACATAGCGGCACACCGGATAAAATGGAGAAGGGTGTTGGATGGAGCCAGGGGTCTACAATAGGGCTGTTAAACCCATGTTGATGATTCTTTACTCGCTTCAATTATTTTTAAGCTGTGTCACATGAAAAAGATACAAGCTTTTTTAAACTTTGAACTTTTAAAACAAGAGTCCTAATTCGAGTTCTGGTCTAAATATTCCGTAAAAAAATATCTTTGAGTATTACGGTAATTTCTTTTATAATTTACGGATCTAACACAAATTAAAAACGTTGCCAAACAAGCAATTAATATACGCAATAATTATCAAACATATTTTTTCCATTATTCTGCATAACAAAAAAAATATATATAAACTAATTATAGAAGGAAACTGATGGCTTAAACCTATTTAAAGAAAAGTTAAGAGCTTAAAATAAACTTGACTTGATTAAAGACATTCGAGACTTACGCTCGAGACTATTTAAGAGTCATTTATTCCTAACAATATTTAGAATTAAATGAATATCCTGTTGAGAGATGATGACAATATTATCATTCATAATTATTTGAAATAAATTAAATTCGTAACGGAAAAAGCAAATGAATAACTGGAAGATAAACTGATTGTTTGAATTGGGTCCATTGATTCAGAGAAGGCAAAAATTTCCAACACGTTTATTTGCATTTGGAAAAGTAAAATGTCATTTGAAATCATTAATAAAAAACGTGTCTTACAATAAATTAAATAAAATACCGGAAAGGGCAGTAAAATAAGCGGAAAAGTAGGCAAAACTCACCATCCCATTAGCGTTATAGACAGATATATAATTATCAGACAGAATTTAGAGAAAAATATAATAGATAGGCAAATTCTCAATAGCGAAGATTGTAACAATTGATTAATTTCTCGAACCGTGTTATTTAAAAATTGTGTAAAAAGAGAATTAAATATTTTTAAATAAATATGTATTATAGATAATGTCTCTCATAGATTTATGGATATGCTAAAATATCATAAGATCAAACAAATACTTAAAATACATAATTTTGGGAACCTCATGCAACGCAATCAAATTCAATCTAAAAGCAAATGATTTGCAAAAAGTGAATTATAATTTCATATACATTTTTGTGACGTGTTTCAAAAACAACACATGAACACAATAGATAATTTTGATATAAGCATAATTCCATTACAGCTCTCAACAGATGAAGTGTGTTAATTATGGTTAGTGTAATACATTTGTTAAAGAAACGTTTTATTTTGCGGACAGAATAACTAAATACAAAACATATAATAAAGCATAAATTTAGATTATTTTGAAGTTCCTATGTACGTGTTAAATTAATAATAAATATACGACAGCAAAATACAGCACATTTCACAGTTATATTTTACATTTTTTTTTCGGATAAAACGATAACGGCAGCAATTGAAGTTTCATAAATCATTCCATCGACACCACAATCTAACGACCCATTGTTTGAAGGCGAAATCCGCGAGAGTGTTGCCAGTTTTTGCGAGTCACAGATCCAAAATAAAATCCATCCGACTTGCCTGCAGAATGGATTAGCACAATCAGATGTTTCTCTTCCCGAAAAGCCCCTGGGCGGATGGTATACAGAATATGGCTTTGAAAAATCTACCTAAAAGGGTTTGGCTATTCTTGCCACAATTATTAGCAGCTGCCTTTGCCATCTGCTGTTACCAATGTTGTGGAAAAGAGGCGGATGTTACCATCATAAAAAAACCAGGAAAAAAACTGGAAATATGACATCCGATTATATAGACCAATCAGTTTGCTTTCATGTATCGGAAGATTGATGGAGAAGCTGATCCTTTGCAGACTTAGCGTTAATGTTAAGGCTCAAATTAATCGAGCGAACAACATAGTTTGGCGCACCACTCTGCGATGCATCAGCTTCTTAATTCGTCGAATTCGCATACATGGCGGCGAAGAAGGAGCAATCCACGGTGGAGTGTTTTGGACATCTCTCGAAGCGTTCGACACTGTATGGCACGATGGTCTAATTTATAAAATATTGAATATGGGCATAGACCATACTGAGTCCATATAGTTACGTCGTTCTTGGAGAATTAAACTCCCCTTTCAGTGAAACTCGATAATAATTTCAGACCACATTCTATCGAGGCAGGAGTTCCTCAGGGGTCTATACTTTCGCCCGACCTTGTTCTCCTTATTCCGAGCGAACCAACGAAACCGGCGCCGGACAGATCGTGTGTCGCGCTTTATGCTGATGACCATGGCGATACCTTAACTAGGTCATTGAGCGCCAGAATCATTACTAATAAACTCAGGTTCTCATTGATGACCTTCAGAGTTGGTATAGAAATGGAATTAAAATTAATCCCTCAAAGTGCAGCCGTGTACTTTTTTCGCGAAGGAAGAAATGCGGCCCCTTCAAAGAATGCGTGATCATGTGTGGGAAGTTGTCAAGTGGGCGAGAGCCAAACTAAATGCCGGAAGCGTCATAGCGACAAAAAACTCCTTCTGCAAGCACCAAAGCGCAGTCAATACTAGAGCCAGGCAAGCCAGCCGATTAAGCCTAGGTGATTACGCCGAGGAAACATAGCAAACTAAATTTAAAAATAAAATTCTACTTTACAAAGCGGTAATTAGACCTATAATGACTTATCGCGGCGATTATTGGGGTATTTCACAACGTCACCAGCGACCCTGAACAAACTTCAGGTGGCCTTAGAGCGTAATTCGCCAGAGCCGAGGTATACATGGTTAGATCCGTAACTCAATTCTTCACCATGATGCGGTGTTCCGTTGCTCGGCACTTTAAAGACCTAGCGAAAAGATTTTACAAAACTTGTAACCATTGATAGCGAGTCGATCTGTTCTCTGTCGGGATGTAGGTAAAAAAAAAGAACAAAGGTACGGTGAAAGCTATGTTAATGATGATCTGCCTGAAGAGCTGCGGCTGACGCCAACCGTCACAATTAAATGTTCCCGTGTAAGATTTAGGATTGTATCGAGACAGTAAATTAGATTCAGTAGATTTTTATATTGTATAGAGATTTACAATTCAATTTGATTTATATAGTTTTCCTTTATTTTATTATTATTCTTTTATTTATCTTTTTTTTTTTTTTCAATATAGGGTATTACACCCATAAACTTAAGCGGGGAACTGCAATGCGGTAAAAAACTGATTTCCAACATTACCCTAATCTCTCCGCTCCCAAAATTCCCTACTCTCCAATGTCCAAAATTATCAGATCGCGAGAAAGGATCGAGAGACCGCGGCTCGCTTTAAGGAGGGAAGAAATTGGATTCTTATTTTTTTTTCGGATAAAACGATAACGGCAGCAATTGAAGTTTCATAAATCATTCAAATAAATGTGAATAATTCTAATTATTTTTTTTACGTTAACAATTAATGTTATATATAAAAGATTAGAATATCATCGAAATAATACATTTCCAAAGCAAATAAGCAATAACGACTAGAAGAAAATTTGAACAATAGAAAGGAATATTATTAGTATTAATTGAAAATAAAAGAAAATTAATAAAAACGATATTCGTAATTATTTCAATATTTGAAATAATAATTTGTAGCACAATTTTTGTGTTTTAATAAATTATTATCGAAAATATTGAATTGAGGAGACTGCATGTATACCGTAACCATAATCGTATATCGCCCGTGATTGTCCATTATCTCGGGGACAATATTCGATTGAATACAAATGTAACTACAGCAATGGATGAAGCTAGGTTATAATAAAATATCTACGTGTACGCATTGTTAATAAACTTACAGGTGCACTTCCCCACGAGTCCGGTGTGGACGCTTTTATAAAGCGCATCATAATACTGGCGCTATGTAATACTACTTCCTCTTCTTGAAGCGCGATTTTACGATTCCATGTTGACGTTATAATACCGAGTCGATACTCTTCCTAAAAAAATATGTATATTAATATTTATATGCAATGGATATATAATAATAAAGTTTGTTCAAAAAATAGTCCGAATTTTTAATTATTTTATTAGCTGTGGAAAGAATTTGTGCACACCACAGCTTTCGTATTCACCGAACAAGTCCCCTCGGGACTTTTTCTTATTCCCGAAGACGGAATCGCTGAAGTAGCTAAATGGTTTACGGGAAATTGTGTTTCTGAAGTGATTTGAAGATTTTTAACAATTTTATAATGATGAATGAATAAAGATTTTTAAGAAAAAGGAAAATTCGGCATATTTTTTTATCAAAACTCGCAATTTAATAATTTAATACTTCTAGAACATCTGCTACATCTTCAGAATACGGAACAAATCTCGGATCAGTAGTTCCCTTGAAAAACCAACTGCACCTGAATTAATTAAAACAATATATTAATATATTAAACGGAGATTTATCATCAGATATGCAATAGCTCTAATGTAGCCCTGGCTTCATTCAATATCATTCGTCATCTTATCAGATCCGCCGCAAAGTCGCTTCATCTTCAGATCAGTCACAATTAAATAGTATACCACTGTACACTGTGCTGCTAGCGATCTTCCTTTACTCCGGAGACATAAATGCTTGTTGACCATAAGCCTTTTCGGTGGTTGACAGGCCCACCAGAGTTGGCCACTCTGATGGTAGCTGTGATTAGTATATTCCCCAGAATCCTCCTCTTTAGAACATCTAATTGTCGCTCATCTTGCTTAGTAAGAGCACAACATTCAGATCAGTATGTCAGGGCAAGCCTGATGAGGATTCTGTAGAGCTTAATTTTGGTCTTCCTTGAGAGGAGTATCGACTTTAGATGATCTGCCACCACGTTGCTCCACCTTTCAGTATGTTTCAATGATGCAGTGTCCCTCTGTACGCAGTCTAACCTCCTCAGCCTTTGTCTTGCTTTCCTCCAGGGACAGGAAGATTTGTTAACCATAAACATGTGGTCCATTTATCATTCAATTAATACTCCGCTTCAGCATTCCAGACTTGGGCTGCAGACTGGCAGATGCCTCGTCCGCTAGGGTACCGTTCGGTCGATATTCTGGACACTGGACCGCGACGAGTGCCGTCACTGCCAGAGATCGCCCACTAGAGCGTACCATGAGTCGCACGGGCTATGTGCCTATATTTAATAACTGAGAAGCTGTCTGTCCATCTGATATTATTGTTCAATAAATGTGTCGCTATATATGTTCAACGTAACAACTGTGTTTACATTTCATCCAGCAGAGATAGTAAAGGGTCGCCATGGTCCGAGTTATGAATCCTTCTCCGCGTACTTCCATACCTTTACAAACCTTTTCAGCGGTTGACTGTCCCGCATCCTTGACACGTGAACGACCCACTAGAATCTGGTCACTATGATGACAGCTATGACCAGTATAGCTACTCGTTGGTTTGGATACACCATTCACCGTCGTCGAATACAGCTCTAAATATTCGTCTCAGAATCCTTCTCTTCGGGATATCCAGTTGTCGCTCATCTTGTATTGTCAAAGTCCAATATTCAGACCCTCTTCAAATATTCAAATAGGTTTCGTTATTTTTTTATTGGGGAGCTAAGATATATAAACTAATGGATGGCTTTGAAGCAGTACTCTTCGGCTCCCATAGGTTTAAGCATTCGTTCTTGACATGCGGGACTTATTAAGAAATATAAAAAAATAATATACCTTCTAACGGGAGTGGCGTTGTCTCGCCAGTACACAGGAAGTCTTTCACGTTTTGATAAATTAACATCGTAGCGCCCTCCATCCGTAGTCACGACAGTATCAGGTGTAGATTTTACTAAAAAAGCAACGAATCATTACCACTATTCATGGAGATTAATAAAATAATTTTTCACTTACGTGATATGAAAGCGTTTTCAAGCCCCTTTGAATCGATATGCGAAAACGGTTTCCATCCAGATTTATCGTCGGTATTGACTTGAAAATACCAATGATGCGAAACGGGCTTGTACGTCAGATCTTGCTTATTCTAAAAATTTAAATTAAAACAGTGAAATAAAAATATTTTATGCAGCGTAATCGTTGGAAGAAATGACCCTTTAACCACGCCTTGTTAAATTTCGCCGTATTAATACACTAAATACTTTGATAACAACAAACCAGAAATGAGATTGCAATTTACTCACCACAATTTCGGGGAGGTTCGTATTAGTACAAAGCCATCTGACGTGTACGTAAACGCGGGAACTTTTGAAAATGATATTTCTCAGCATGATTAGGCCTGATTGGTTTTGTTATAATTTTGCCACGTCGATCGTATAATGATGAATGCGAATCTCTAATTTTTACTAATAATAAGAAAATAGTTTAAAATAATAGTAAATTTTTTTGATTGTTTGTTAAAAAAAAGCCAAAATGATTATACTATTTGTATACTACGATGAATAGTGTATTGCGCAGTTAAAGGGTATTAATTTCTCACAACACTTTCTAAATTTCATTAATTAATACATTCTTTATTGCTCCGATTTATTAAGAAAAATTATAAATGATATCTAACCTCAAAATTAAATTAATGCTGAATTAACGGATACTATTTCATGATTTATATTGTAAATATACAATAATATTCAGCGTTATTTATTTATAAATGATGATCGATCTAATATCAATTATCATCGGATACTGTTTTTGAGATGATTAAATATAAATTAATTATTATGATACAATGTAAGTGATGAAATTGTCAAAATCTACTACTAAATATTTTCATTGTGCATTTTTAATATATTTACGATAATGTAACATGCATTTAATACATTGTTGTCAGGTTTTTTTGTGCATTGATTAAAATCTGCAACGGATATTTTAATTTGCATTAGAATGTACGGTAGAATCTCCAATGTTTTTATACAGCCATGAAGTGATTAATGTTATTTACATATTTTTTAATTATCAAACCACTTTGCCTCATTTCTGAGGAACGTATCAATGTGGATGATTCCATTTATGGAAGACAATTGATATGGTATTCATTGGCGTGCGGGAGTGAAAAATCTCAATTAAATAAGAAGATAAACAATGAAAAATATCATGTGTTTTTTAAACATTTAATAATTAGGAGAATGAAAATATCCATTTTTATCATACCATGTAAAATGAATTTTTCAACCTCGTTGAAACTGGACTCTTTGCTTTTAGTTTCATGATTTACGGCTATTTTTTTATGCAGCTCACGAATTCTATTCCTCTTAGCAATAAATGAATTGTTGATGGCGTAATCCCAAACGTTTCGCTGAATTTTCTTCTGTGTTTCACTCAGTCTTGAATTATTTTCAGTCTCTCGCTAGATTTCTAATTTTCCATATGTGGAACATTCTATTTTGAGTAAAAACAATTCAGGATGTAAAATTTTTAGTAAAAAATAAACACTGAACAACCAGCCAATAAGTGAGTAAGTGGAGGAAGGATTATAAGCACGCATATTTATTTATTTATTTATATGACGACGGATAAATGATTAGAACAAGGTTGGGGGATTAATTATTACTCTTCTTATAGAGTTTGGAAAGGAATAAAAAAAAAATATAAACGAGACACCTACAGATCGTAAGTCGAGTTTCATACAAAAATAATGATTTACCGATACGTCACAACGGCTCGAAAGCAACCAAATCATCCGAAGGGGGTCTATTATAGACTCGAAGCACCCCAAAACTCAAAATATTGATGAATTCTTCATTTTTTTTTAAAAAAATGAATTATTCTAGGAATAAAAATATGCTTCATAATTTGGATTTGTATATCAATCAATAAGACACGTAAGTGATACACCCACTCGATGACGTTTTGCCGCAGACTGAGCACATGCCGCCATGTGTCTCTGGTACGTTTCACTCGCACTGAATGCGAGCGAGAAAAAACATAGCACCGGATTTTTATTTTTCACAATTACAGACAACAAAGGTCAATATTTATTCTTTAGACTTTTTTAGACAAATACAAAAAAATTGTGACAATTTATATTAAGAGTTTCCAATAGACCCACCCCATCAGGTACCAGTAAGTATTACGTTAATTGTTTTTTTCTGATTTTTAATTTTTTGCTTTATATAAGTAAATGGTTATATAGAATAGATTTAATATAATTATTCTGGAGTATATTCATCATCTGCGCTACTTATATCCAAGGGCTTTCAAAGAAGATGCGAGGCCCAGGGCAACTAATATTGTAAATCCCTTCAAAATTTATAATAAGCATAGGAATTACCATTAAGCTTTCCGTATTAACGTACAGTGGAACCTCTCATAACGAGCATAATTCATTCCAGAATCTTGCTCGTTGTGTGAAACACTCGTTACAAAACACTATAATGCCTTCTTTTTTTTAACGTTTATTCAAATAAAATTACATGCTTATAAATTGTTAAAGATCGTAACAACCTGGATAAAAACATTTTTAAAAATCGAAACTAGCTTATTATTTATTAATTTATGACAAATAATTAATTATTTTTTACTAGAAAGCTGTCTAGGGACATTTGTTTTAGCCGACTTTAAAATTTGGTGAAAATGTGACACAGCGTTATCATTGAATATGTTTGTGCACGATAGCCACCTCCCATTAGGATGATGCTTCTCAATGTACGACGAAACAGTTTCCCATGCTTTCAGCATTTCTCTTATTGCGTCAGAAGATTGTTTCTCTGTTACTTCCTCTTCCTCCAAACCGTCCTTCATAACTTCTTGCTGTGAAATACGATCCAACAAACACAAGTGCGTCATACGTTTGTGACTTTCTGCGTCACTCGGTTATGCGAAATGTCGCTCGTTAAGGGAGCAATTTTTTCACTTTTTTTTTTGCTCATTATGCGAATTACTCCTTATGCAAGGTGATCGATCGTTAAGAGAGGTTCCACTGTATTAAGTTACTAAATTAAGGCCCATAAATATTGCGGCCCGGGGCAACAGCCCCTCTGATACGCCCTGTTTATATCCATGGATGACTTGTTATTTGTTTTACTTAGATATTTTTTTATTTCTTTACTTTATAAATTTCATATTAACGAGAAAATACTTGATGAATGAATTGGCATAGTTTCAAAGATCTATCAGTGTCTCAATCAATATTTTAATTTTTTTTAATTCCATCATAGATATGGCTAAAAGTTGGAGACATGTATTTTAGCACAATTTTTTTGGTAGTTAAATATTGTAAAATAATATCTTTTCTACTTCCTCATCTCTATTAAATTTCATATTATTCTCGTGATAAGTCTGACACTTTGTATTATTGTTATTTTATTTTCCAAATCTATGACTTTTCTATTTTTCTACTAGTCTGATTAGACATTGGGGAATTAAAAATTCAAAGTGAAACCCTTAAAAATGAAAAAAACGATTTTTTGTTCTCGTCGTAAGTGGAAATGGTAATAACTCGGTAATAAATCGTAAACCGAGAACTAAATATATTATTATTTTAAATGAAAGATTTTTTTTTAAACGTAAACGCTAAATAATACATCATCGGAAACAAAAAATGTGTAATGCATTGCATTGCAAAGAGTCTGTTATGGATAAAAAAAATCCGTTTAGAAATAAAGTATTCGTTAATCATATACGAGATATGATGATGGCGAGCCTATTCTGCGTTTTGAGAAGCTCTTCATCCTCTCAAGTGATCGAGACGTGATCGTAATGAGCTCTACCGTAACAGGAGTGGTAAAAGATGCAAAGTGTTGACGATCCTGGAGAGAAATCATCAAGCAGTGTTAAAAATGGCTGCAATATAGAGGTACGAGGATGTCGACATTAAGTATTCCGTCACAGTAAAAAATGCAATTTTACATATCCCGACAACAATGTATTAATTATACAATTTCATTTGACGCATTTTAAATAAAACACATTAAACAAATGAATACAATAAATAAGATTCGGAATAGCGAATAATATAAACACTTACCTCGGATTCAGAGCTCGATGTGTCTGTTATCGGGGAATCCATCTTTTTTTATTTGATCGTGCGTATTCACTTTTTTAAATTATATACGATAACTCACTATAGTCTGTCATAGATTAAAATTTTTCACAAATGATATATTATTCAATCTTGATATTAAACAAAAATAACCAAATTATTTATTTAAATAAATAAGTTTGTTCTATGACAAAGTAAAGATCGGTGCGAAAGCCATAAAATTGAGTGCGCAATGGGAACGGGATCGAGGATTTGCAAATAATAAAGTGAATGCAAATTATAAAGTGTCGGTAGCCAATATTCACAGCATATACAACTAGTATTCATTATAATCGAGTGTCATAAGACAGTATCGCATTTACCAAAATGAAAGCTAATAGTAATGAGGACAAGGTCTCGATATATTCAAGATATATAAAAAAAATAATACAAAAATCTATATTTTGAAATGTTTATGAGAACAAACAAAGAAAGTGTAGCTATTACAAAACATATTGATTCATTATAAATTCAATGTAATATTAAAAATAAACCACAAACCCTAGATTAATTTTTGTTGATGTTATAATTTATGATTAAATTATTTTTTCCACCAAAATTACAAAGAAATTGAATTAATTAACCCTATTGCACCAACGCACTCGGCTCGTGGACGAATAATATATGTCGATATCATAAAAATTAAGAATTCAGTTTGTTCTACGATTTACATGTGTCATTTACGTCCTTTATTCTCAGATTACAGTGCAAAAGGGTTAAATAAAGACACTCACACAAACACACACGATATAAAATTGACATGATAATAAAACGTATTAAAATTTCTGTAAATAATTGTATTTTCATGTAGCATTAAGAAAATATAATTATGTATTAACATTAGATATAATTTCCAATAAACATAACTGTTAATAAATTATTATTACGAGTAAATTTAAATTATCGGCAAAAACAAAACTCATGTTTACGAATGTTTCATGCGATGACACGATATAGTGTTTTTTTTTTCTTAATAAATTGAACGATGATATCAAATTGTATACATCGCATTCAAACGAATCATCAATAATCTATCGCACAAAATGTTATCGAGAGAGCAACGGATCAGTGTTATCACGGAATTAACGGATTGCTCGCTCAATACAAATAATTTTAATCAATTTATAATCCCTTTTTTTCTAATTAATTACTGATTGTATATGCACCTAATCCTAAATAAAATTCATTTACCATAAAGAATATGTGATTATGCTCGCCTTCACGAAATATACGCAGTCCAATTCAATCGAAGCTCATCTGCGTATGCTTGAATCGTAGAAAACGAGAGATTCTTTTCATTACGGATCTAAAGATAATAGATCGTACAGTTAACTCGTGAAAATGATCTGAATTATGAGTCCGTATATTTTTTGAAAGAAAACTAGGTGATTTATTGTATGCGTGTTAATTAATAGAGCTCGAATTTTCGTGCGATTATAAAAAATATAAATACACTTCCGTTATTAATTTATCGACACAATAAATCCGAGCTCTATTCATTAGTAATCGATATATTAATCCGAACCTATACCAATTTAAATGTTTAATTAAGATACCATAGTTCCAAACCAAAGCACGGAAAAATGTGTACATGGTCAATATTATTATTTTTTTAATATTTAGTATCAATAACGATACGTTAGGCACAAACGGGGTGAGTGTGATATGGACAGCCGTTAAAATACAACATTATAACGCAGACGTAACGCAAATATTTAAATCAATATATTTATATAAATAACGTAAATAATTTGAAGAACTTGTCATATATATATATATATACCATATATTAATATTACACTAAATTGGAAGACAAACTATCTTTATTACAATATTAAATAAATATTTCAAATAAAATCATTTATTAAAGGTTAAAACTCGTGGAATTAGAAGGCATGGATGAAAAAAATGTGAATAACGGTACAGAGTTTTCAGTGTTAGGCGTCACTTTATTATTAGTTTCGTCGACGATGGCTTCGTTTGAATTATTCTCTAATAAAACAGGCGATTGCTTAGAACGATTCGCGTCGATCGTGTCGTTTATTGTCGATGGAACGTCGAAGAAATTCGCCGTTGATGTGGTAGAATTAAAAAAGTCGTAATTAGCGACAGTAGGTGCGAAACTGGCACATTCGTTATATTTTCCGATCAAATCGACTTCAGTTGCTTTGATCGGAATGGGTTCGATGGATTCGTTCGACGATAACAACGAATCTACTTCGGAATTGATATTTAATTGCTCCATTTTGTTGAATACATCGTCGACGGCGGAATATCGATCGAATTTATCATCCAATGCATCTGTTTTAGTCATCGGATGTTCGTTATTCTCGTCGTTTAAGCCACTAGACAACTCGTCCAAAACTGTATTTGATAAAATACTACTGGAATCGAGTATATTTGATTCGGAAATATTTTGCGTAAAATCGTCGTAAACAGTATCCAATGAAATATTATCAATCGACGTTGTTTGAATATTGTACGAATTATCTATATTATTATTTTCGTTGAAATCGTTGGTGATGGTTTTTTCCGAGTGTGCGCTCAAACTGTCGCTTATTATAATCTGCTCGGCGTCATAAATATCGCTATAATCCGGAAAATCGACTTTTTCCGTGAATTCTTGGTTCGATACGAGATTATTATAGTTACGTTCGTTATTAACGTGCGAAAGGATATCTCTGATTTCGTTATCGGCCCTCAGACTATCGTCTTCCGATACGTTGTTATCGTCCGATGTTTTAGTTTCGGTTTCGACGCTATCGTCCCGAATTTTATATTCAATATTATCGCCGAGATTGGGAAACATATTCGACGAGAGATTCATCATGAAACTCTCGTCGTTTTTCGTGTCGAAAAACGACGATAATAAATTCGTGTCGTTCTTCGATTCGTACACCTCGGTAACGTTCGTAATAAATCTGGATAAAGTATCGTCCTGTACGAGATTGGAATTATTCGACGAGTTATAAAAATAATCGTTATTAGACGCCTCTTCGTTACCGCGCTCTTGATTTTCTTTACATTTAATATTTGGCACGACTGGCATAAACGCCGAAACACGCGATTGCAACGGCTGATCGTCTAAAAACTCCGTCTGATTCAACAGATCGAACTGATAAGTCGGATCGCTGGAATTGCAAATATCGCTCAGTATGGTCGGATCGTCTTTCAACAACGGCCGATTAATTGACTCGATCTGATTGATCAAATTGTTCGACGCGAATCGGAACGAATCCAAAATAAGGGAGCTATGCAGTTCATTCGTTTCGGTGTTTAACTCGTCGTCGGGATTTTCATCCGTAGACGGTTCAATCACATAATCTTCTAAATGTATTTGATTAATTTTCGATGCTTCATTTGGATCACCGTCATGTGGAACGTGCGGATTAGAAATGATGATGTTTCCGATGCTCGTGTTTTTATACTCCGATTTATTCGTATCAAAAGCATTTTCCGGTTGCGAGATGACATTATCAAAAGTTTTTTGTGGATTTAAGTGAGAATTATCTAATTTTTCGCCAGAAGCGATCAAATCAAATAAATTGTCATTTTGAATGTTTGGTACGGTGAAAAACATTGGAAATTGCAGTTCAGATTTAATTTGCTCGTTCGATGAATACGTTTCTAGATTATTATCCGAAGACGGTTCAAAACTCGACACGAAAAGTGGCTCTGATGGTATATTTGCATTATCCGTATAATTATTTGGAATATCGTACGGATGTACGGCTTCTAACGGCGGATTATACAATGCAGATTGATTCATTTGCATCGGATTCCAATCTAAAGAAGGCGATGGCTCGAACGAAGGTTGAACTGAACTGTCGATTATATCGTTATCTTTCGAGACTTGATTCGGATTGAAAAAAGATGTGACGGCGCTCTGAAGTTTAGTGAATTTCATGGTATTCTGGATTACGTCGAGGCCAAAATTTTTAGCTGGCATATCGGCAGGATATTGAATAACATTTTCTTGCGGAATATTTTGATCTACGACAGCAGGTTGGAGATTTGATTGAATATTAGGAAGCGGTTGCAAATTAGTGCTCGCTTCGATTGGACCAGAATAGTATTTGGGTCGACGATTACTCGACAGCCTGAATTTATTTTCGCACGCTATCGGTGGAATCGGTGGATTGGTATTTTCTAAAGCTACACTCGGTAAAGTTGACGAATTCGGATCTGGAATAGAGAACGCTGTCGGATTAAAAAACACCGGCATTACGTCTTTATCGAGATTCGCAATCGAATCATTTACATTTGGAGACGATGTATCATCAGACGGACTCGATTGTATTAGCGGAGGTACCGAAGATATTAATATATCATCATTCGGCAATGCGGCATTGATAGTAGATGCGTGAGAATTATCCGCCTCTGGTTTAGAATTAATAATTTCATTTAATGGCTGTGTAATTGAATTAAAGTTACGAGCAAATTCCGCGGGATTATAAAACACATTATTTGCAGAATGATTCGGTGAAATATGATTTTCCGATTCGTTATTAAAAAAATTGCTTGCATTGTCGTTCGGTATAGAAACATTATTCTCTGATTTAACGAAAAGATTGAGGCTCGGAGCGTTGTCATCCTGTAAATTGACGTTCGACGTGGACGACGAAGGTACGCCATCGTTCAATTTCACATTTTGAACCGATTTAATGTCTTTCGATACGTTTGAAAACGAATTAACTCCTAAATAATTATGCAAATCTTTCACGCCCAATAAGGGTATTTTAGGGTTGCGTGATTTCTTCGTAACGTTGTGAGATATAGAATGATTATTTTTATATGGATATTGCCTTGTATGCTTAGCCTTCAGCTTCGTTTTGACGGAGCTTGGAAATAAATTTGTGCGTGAAGTCGTCGCACTAATTTCAGTTTTAATTTGTAGAGAATCGTCGATATTCGTAGATTCCCTGATGGAGAGTATGGGTGTTGTGATGCTCGAAGTAGGTATGTGATACAATCCATTGTTCATTGATGTTTGACGCGACGAATGATTATTATTGATAACTTGCGTCGGTAGACTCGTCGCAATATTTATGAACGAATTATGCGAATTTTCCGCATTTATTACAGATGGAAGATTGTTAATATGGGTTTGTGGAATAGATTCGTCCTTATAAAATCCTCCGGTTGACGTAACACTATTGACATTCGGTATAAATGTTTGATTAGGAATTGGGTACGAACCGATAGATCCGTACGCAACGTTATCATTGACGATATTAGACGGAGGCGGTTGAATATATGACAAGTTATTCGTGATTTGATCGACGTTTGTCGATGAATTTTGTATATAATTTGTCGGATCATAAAACGATACGTTTGAAACGTTACTCTGCGTTACAAGCGGCGCTAGATTCATGTTATTTTGTGTGTTGTGTGGCTGATTTATTAATGACGATTCGATTCCTAAATTTGTGATTGGCGGTAGCGGAATATGGGGCAAGTTATTTTTATTAATCGGGGGGAATGACGGTAATTCGCGCTCCAATGGTATGGAATTAGTATTATATTCCCCTAAAGTGAGCCCGGGAACTGGAGCGTAAATCTTCTTTTTCTTTGAGTTCAAACGAAACACATTTCCGGCACCTAAAAAATAAACCGTAACATATTATAATATAAATAATGAACTATCGTATGAATTAAACTCCGTTAACAACTTACCGGGATTTGGGGGATCATTTTCTTTAGCGTTGTTGCTTTCAATATTATGGACGTACGAATTGATATTGATATTGTCTTGTTGTAAAGAATATGATCCCAAATTATTATCCTTCGGAATTTGCGTCGGTATTGAACTAAATTCGTTTGTATTAAATAAAGGCACTGGGGGTAAATTTTCGTCTACGGCCGTTTCGTACACGGGATACTGATCGACGGATTCGGTCGGTCGAAAAACATTTTCTTTAACGATCGGTTTTTGATCAAAGTATTCTTGTCTGATTACACCTCTTCCCATGTTCAAAATGTTTGAAAAGGAATTGAGCACCGTGTTAGCCACTTGCGGTAATACTTGAGGGAGCTGAGATAGATTCTGAGCGAGTTCAGACGTCAATCCGTGACTCTGCACGACTCCGTCGTCGGCATCGAATTGATTGCCAGCCGTGGAGTTTAGGTCGATTTCCGAAAACGTGGACTCTTCGACGATGCTCTTTTTTGTCACATCAGTCGGAGTCAATCCACTCGGAATGGCATGTAATCTGGCGTAATATGCTTCAATGTCAAAATCGTCATCGTCATCTTTGGATCTAGATTGTTTTTCGTTGTTATAGTTGGTCGATGTCGATGTGATATTGTCATTTTTGGATGGACTGTCGTTTACTTCATTTTTATTTAAAGTACTAGGTCTTTGAATAGTTATAGTATCTGAAAATAAAAATAAAAAAAATAATTAATAAACAAATATTGTGAAAACAAATATTTAAAACATTAACAGGTTTCTGCGGCAATGTGGAGCCCAATTTCTAGTGATAAATATTGTTTACTTGCATTAAATACAAGATTTTTAATCAATATTTCTTCAAAATGGATTTTCATCATCATCAAATAAATAATATTTTATCGAATAAAAAGATAACTATGCCAACAGCAAAAAGATATTTTTCTAAAGAACAGCGATAGTTTATTCATGTAAAAAAACATTTTTTTTTCTAAAATAAAATATCAAACAGCGTTAAATTAGACATTAAATCCTAAACCATCTTTTAAATCCTATCATAGTTGTAATCATAGTGGATACATAATAAAAAATACTATCTTCTTGACTTACGATAGAGTTCCGTATTTTGATGAGTTGGAAAACGAAATTAAAAGTAATTCAAATATCCATTAAGCCATCTTGAGTTGTTCAAGAGACTGAGATGGAAGTGCAGCTTGTTATTTTGAACATCTCCAGTTTTGTTTACATAAGGTTTATGGCGATATTTTTTAAATTACATCTGAATCTTCCTGTATTATTTGGTGGGTTCTTTCCTTAGTTCATTTCTTTCGCTTTTGTTTTTATTTATTTTATAGTTAATTTGGCTAAAAGCTTAATTTTTAACAATGAATAGGAGTATCTTCTAGTTTATTCTTTAGCATCCTTTTCTACGTATCGTTATCTACATCAAGTCTTCATAAAATAAAAAGTCTTTTAGCTTTTATCTGCATCATAGAAGGTGTTGATTGATGTAGATGTTATTCAGACATTCTAAACCATCCGTCGTGGCGGCCGGAAAACAACTGAGTCGTCCGTAAGGGGTCTATCATAAACCCCAAGCATTTCAAGTCAAAATATTGATGAATTCTTCATCAACATTTCGATTTTTTTATTTAAAATGGATTATTCTAAGAATAAAAATAGTTATTCATGATTGGTGCGTGTATGATACGCGCACTCGGCGATGTCCCGCCGCAGACCGACCGCCGAATTCTCGCGGCACAAGCCACTAGTATACGTTTCACTCGCACTTGACACATCGTACAGGATGCGAGCGACAAAAAATACCGCGCCCGTGGCAACATAAGCGAATATTGTTGTTTTTATTTTTTTTTCGCATGATTATTTATAATATTTGTTCTATAGATATTTAAAAAAAAAATAAAAAAAGTTTGCGACATGTAGGATTTATATTAACACTTTATGAGCCGCAAGGATTTACACCAAACCTAGCCGCATGGTTTTCAAGAAATTTGAAAAATATTAAGACCTTTAGAAGAAATCCCATAACTTTATAATTCATACGCGTATAAACATGAAATTTTCAAGTAATGTTGTAAATGTTTACGGGCACAATATTCATGTATTTTTCTGTTCCCATCATTTTTATACCCAAGCAGTTAACTTTTTAGAATGGTAAAAATCATACGTTTAGAAAGAAATTAATTCTCAAAATACTTCCATCGCTTTTAGATTATGGATAATGGAATATCCCGAAATATGAAATTTTTCGATACAGTTCAAACGAATCGAAAATGAACACGATTTTATGAAAAAAATAAATTTAACTAAATAATTACCGCCATTTATGTATAAATATAATATAACCGATCGGAATGTGATGATAATCCAAGCTTACATGCACGTGTCATTTTTTTTCTGATGACGGAGTGTGGTTATGGCTTTCACGCCAAAAGGCGTGAACGGCTCATAACGCTTGGCTACAAAATCACGCCAAAAAGCGTGAACGGTTCATAAAGTATTAAAAACTGTCCCAGAAAAATGCTTTCTTTTCCCAATTATTGCATGGAATTGATGATTATTGCAAAAAAAATCGTTTAAAGCGATCTTGTCCAGTATAATCATCTGAAATAAGCATTATTTCACGAAGAGTGCTTTGCTACTATAGCGATAGTATTTTTCAGCGAGTGAAGATTGAACATCACTGTATTATGAAATTGCTCGGTTATTTTTTTAATAATCAGTGTACGTAAATACATTATTTCGGATAATGGGTGAGTACACAATTGCCTGTTTTAATGTTTTCTCTGTAAAAATAGATACGTAATGGAAAACTCTTGCAACGGTGATGAAATAATTCCTTTATTTGAATTGCGAGGTGGGCCATTTCCGTACGCACGGATAATCGAACTAACCCATAGTCAACATCCGTTTGTGCTATATTGATTTCTTATATCTCGTTCAGCAAATACATGGGCTTTGTCATCAATGAGCACCGACAGGGTTTCTACCGCGAATCGATACCGAATGACTCACGTACCGCTGAAGAAATTAAATTTAATTAAACCCAGCGCCGAGATTGGGTTCGGATTAATCGAGGTACGGACAATCGAGGTTAAGTTGTCTATTTGTCGGTACTTTGGAGTTGATTGTTTGCGTCGTTTTGGGAATTATCGTCATGAAACGCCGGTTGCCCAACACGCAGTTGGTCACGCCATGGGAGCTTTTGAAATCGCGAAGACAAACATGACCACGCGATTAGTGGGGCCGAAGACGCAGCAAGACAAGACCAACAAACAGCGAATGATTGACTGGTCGAGACGAATGACTTATATGGCGGAAAATGTATTAAAGTGAAAAATGACAAGCGGAACGTTCCGAATTAGGCGACCACTCCGCCGGTGTTATGATGGATGATTCGGCATTGTGGACGCAGACAATGAAGAACAAGTAGCCGATGGGTCGAGGAGGATCCGTTCTAAGCACCACCGAATGCCAACGTGCCGGGAATTGCGCGCTGGTTCAACGGCACCTGAAAGAGCGACGAAAGCTTTCACACGGTTGTATAAACAAAAACAAATTTTGAGATGTGTAAAAATGCCATTTTGTTATCGCGCTCTAATGGGACGTGTAAAGATGCCTTCTTTCATACAACGGTGCATGTTTATTTTCATGAAAAACGAAATTTGCGTCCACTCTGGTAGTACAATTGCCTCGAGTTTGCAAACAAGAGCGTCAGTGAACAAATGTTTGCGTGAAAAGTAAAATCAGCCGGAAAGCTGACGTAATGGCGCGGGGTGTGACAAAATGTCCGTGAAAATCCAACATAAAAACTGTAAAATCATCGTATCAGTGCGTGTTTGCTCTCAATCACTGCTGAAACATTCCGCGTCATCGATTACGCGGGTCAAATATTCGCAGAATAAACTGGTGACAATTTAAGTCACTGAAGACAGTCATTTAGGCAGCAGAACTTGTGAACTAAACCATTTTGAATCGAGCAACACATGTGTCGTGCTGAAATATTTCAACGCATTAACACCTGAACAAGCTGAACAACACTGAAAACATATTGAAAGTCAAAGAAAGCGACGAGGTGACACGGAATCAAAGAAAAGATTTTCATTATCTGAACGTTCTGAATATTATGCTTATTGAAGAAAAAAAATGAGCATAGTTAGTATCAAATTTGACGACGTTGCTACATTTTAAGCATCAATTAACCTCGGAAAATTTTCACATAAATTTTTATTGCCAACAATTTTCCGCGCACAATTCATTGTTTGTCGCCATTACGCAATATTTGCAATGAATCACAAATGTGTTTTAATTTTTATTCATGAAAACATCATAACAAATTTAATAGCGCACAATTCAGAGCGAAACAATAAAATATACGCACATTGAGGTCTCTTTTTATGCGGTAGATGTGATATAAACACACAATCGCACAAAAAGTTAAAGAAAATATATGTAATAGAATTATCGTCACTATATAACAATGTACAGGCGGACGTCGGTTATCGCACATTCGACTTTCGCACAATTCGCTATTTCGCACATTTTTGAAAAATTGTTTTAAAAGGCACAGCATGGTGATGGAAGAAATGGAGAAATCTTTGTGTTATTGGATAAGTAATCAAAATCAAGAAAACATCCCTCTGAGTACTTCAATGATTCAAGCTAAGGCTCTTAGTTTGCATAAAGATTGAAGGCTAGACTAAACGAAGATTCTAACACAGTGTTTGGCGTAAGTAACGGCTGGTTTTCAAATTTTAAAACAAAGCATTCTTTACAATAATATTATATTCACTGAGAATCAGCTGATGCGGATGAAGATGCTGCAAAAAGACTTTATTTCGTCATTGTCCAAAATTACTGAAGATGGAGAATATAATTTAGTCAACATTCAATGGATGAGACTGGTTTATTTTTTGGAAGAAGATGCCTAATCGTACATTCCTTATCAAAGGACGAATCAGTTGCCTCTAGTCATAAACCTTCTAAACTTAATAACAGAAGATGTTAATGAGATGATTGATCTCATCTGAACCCTTGACTAATGAATATCTAATGGACCGAAAAGAGAACGAAAATGGTATACAAATTGAAAATGAGGAAGAAGAACCAGAAGAAATCATCAAGACCTTAACAATAAAAACATGAACGAAGCTGTTACGCATCTCGAGACATTTTTGAATATTATGGAAGAATGTGATCCCAATTGAGAACGCATATCTCAAATGCGTAGGGCGATCCATAATAGTACTGCATGTTGCAGAACTCTCAATGGAGAAAAGAAAAAAGTAGTAAAATACAACTAACCCTTGACAAGTTTATTAAGAGAATATCATTTTTATTTAATATGTACTTAGTACATATTAGTATATGCACGTAGTCAAGTACAATTTTTGGTGGTTTTTTTTTACATCCCTCTACTTTCGAACATTTAACTTTCGCACACATTTTCAGGAACCAATCATGTGCGAAAGTCGAGGTCCGCCTGTACTCATATTTAAATTATAATGCCTGAGGGTTGAACATCACTGATCCTTACCCCTACAAAAATGTAGTGGCTTTGTTTGGAGCTATTTATCATAAAAGTTCATTAATCAAAAATATCGCCTACAAAATTCGATCGCTTGAAAATTAGGTTTTCAGATAACCTCTTCAAGTGTATTAAAAACAACCTTCAACTCCTAGAGCGCTGCCAGATAATATCAATCGAACAGATCAAGAGTTATGATGGACATATTGAAAAGTAGAGAGTGAATCCACCAAGAAATCTCAGAATATGAATAAATAACGATAAGCTCGTTTTTTAAACGTAAATAATCAAACAATGTTTCATAATTTTTTTAAAGATTATTAATTAAACTATTCGAAAAATTTTCTGTAAATTGAGCATATTTTTCATTCATTAGGAGCTGGAAGTATTCTAATTTTGACATTGCAGAAATTCGGCATTTGATTTGATTGCATGCGCACACAAGTATTGTATTAAACAACTGAGATCGAGATCGAGTAGACGAATGTGCTGCAACATGACAGCACGCCTTCGGCCGTTAAACTGCATACAAAAACAGTAAGTTTTGCTCGCTGAGACCCTACGCCCACATAGGCGACGGCACTGTATGCGGTTACGCACGTGTAAGGTTGCCGTTTACAAAAATACTTTAAATATTCAAACCTTAAATATATTTTTCATGTTCTATATATTGCTAGTGTGCGGCGCTCACCTAGCACACCCTGACTATACGTCCCTGCTAAATATACCCCATCGGCCGACGCCATTGGTTTCGAGCCGCCTTTACGGATCGGTTAATGCAAATAATAGTTCCAGTGTGTGAAGCACCGTGGAAGTTCTTTGTCCAATACAAAGGATATAAGAAATAACAAAGAGATTCAAGTCTCAGCGACCAAAATTGCAAGTGCAAGTGGAATCTGGTGGAAGTCATAGAGGGCGCCTGGTGGATTTGACCTCACTAGAGAATATTGGTTAAGACTTCCGACCCCCAACAGTAACAAGCTCAGTTAGAATATGCCAGTAAATTAAGCAAAATTGGATCTATAATATACACGTAGTACCGAGAAAAAAACCAAATCCGACAACGTCTAGGTTATAATAATTTGCATTACTGGGTATTGGACACAAACAGCCATCAGAACAGAAACTTAAAGTAGCATTTAACCCTCTATTGTCATCTCGGTGTGACGACTGTCAATACACCGCAAACGTTAGCGACAAGTGATGAAAGCTTTGTGAAAAAGTTATTTGGATAGAAATGCGTTCATTCTATGCGTGGAAATTTCTAGAATTATAAAGTTTCATTAGTAAATTCGAGTTTTAACTACAATTTCACTAGTGGTTAAACGGTTAAGAGGAGACGTTCAAGCGGACTAAAATTATATGGCGATACAACTAGTAACCTTCGAAATGACATACGCATTGGGATGATTCGTAGAAGTACTAAGATTTAATACAAATGATATCGAAAGGACAATCTCATAAGTGAAGGTGGATAGACCACGTTGCTTGGCAGAATCAAGAAGGTTAGATACATACTTTCCTGGTAATTGAGGAACACCAATAAACCATCCGGAATATTTAATAGACGCTGGGACCAAGATAACATCCATGTGACAGACCCTTTCTAGATTTAAAGGGTTCAAAACCGCGTGGAATAGGTGATTTGAAAAAGCACTGAATATGTAAAGAAAGAAGTAGTTAAACTAAGAAAATTACCATTTTTCCGGATATAGATAATAGGACGATCTTAGATGGAGGTTAAAAAAATATTATCGCATACTAAATTATACCCGATTAACAATTAAATGATAAAAAAATAAAAACCACTTTTTTTAATAATTAAATACATTTTTAATATATTTTTACATTTGGGAACAAAGTTATGTAAATTTATTCATCGGTTAACAAATAATTCGCTTGTTCCCAGTGCTTTTTCTAATCTTTCGATCACTCCTGGAATAGTACGGCGTTGATCTCCTTCGACGATTCTGTTTATATCTCCTCAATGCTCGTAACACGTCGTCTTAACGCATTTTTTCAACTTTGAGTAATGGAAAAAATACCAAGAAGTCATATACGACGAATATAGAGGTTTAGGGGGCGGGGGATATATCAAATATGATTACTAATGTAATAACGGTGCTATTTTTGGCAAACAATACTTTCCAAATATTTTCTACAAATAAAAATCTCCCACCAAATCATTAAATGGAATCACTCTTTTTTTATATGATACTACAATTATGTAAGCATCTAATGTGGCTATCAATGTCAAGATACGTCAGGGACAATTGTATAACAAAATATGATAAATAGCTTTTGGGAATGTCTTTACATATGCAAATTCAGTACTTCGGGATAGAAAAAGTCACAGATACGTCCGACGAATACGGAGGCTATGGTATTATAATAGTGTAGTTGTAATCAGGTTGTTCGGAAAGTAATTTCGTTTTTTTTTTAAGATAATGAAAGACTGACAAAAAACTGATCCAGGTGATTTTTGACCTCATCATTTGAAGTAAAGGTTTTACCGCTAAAAAAATTGTAGAGATCGGAACAAACAATAATCAAAAGGTGCCAGATCTGAAGAATAAGATGCCAGTATATCCCATCCAAGCTGTAAAAGTTTTTGGCGAGTTACCAACCTTGTATGAGGTCTCGCATTATCTTGGAGGAACACTACACCTTTTCTATTGATCAGTTCTAACTTTTTCTGTTTAAGTGAATCGTTAAAGTTGTCCAGCTGATGACAGTACACTTCAGAGTTGTTCGGTAAAAGTTTAAAAAAAAATATTCCTTTGAAATCCCACCAAACAGATAGCATAACCTTTTATACTCCATGATCTCTTGCATTTAATATTGCTGTATTACCCATTTTTCATCCCCAGTGATGATGCGCTTCAAAAATGGATCATTTTATTGACGTTTGAGAAGCAAATCACAGACGTCAACGCGACGACACAATTTTCTTTCCGTAAGAACATGAAGAACCCATATGTCATGAGCTTTGAGATTAAACCTAGGCGTTTCAAATGATCATGAACGGTCGAATTCGATAAATCGAATCTCTCAGCGATCTCAAGAGTTGTTATTCGCCGGTTTGCATCAATTAATGCCGTTCTTGTGTGTCTTCATCAGCTTCAACTAGCCTTCTAGAACGTGGTGCATTTTCAACATCAAAATTTCCCGAATTTTTGCAAACCAATTTCTGTCAATACATCTTCTCCATACACATCGGATAATTTGTTACTTGCTTGAACAGCATTTTTACCTTTTCGTTAGTAAAAAAGTCAAATATGCCGCTGCTTTTCACTTTCCATATTTGAAAGGGTACCAACTAAAAACTACTGCCTAGAACCAATCAAACTTTTACAAAAACAAGCCTTGCTATATCAGCTGTCAAAATATATAATGATTATGCGGCTTATGTGTGAAGTTGGTTAAGAAAAAATACAATTAAGTCCTTTATTGAGAAAAAACGAAATGACTTTCCGAACAACCCAATACAACCTAGAATATAATTGCGAAATTTAACAAAAAAAACGATGATTTTTTTGATCAAACCTTATACACGATTACATACAGTGAAAATGGGGAAGACTTCAGAGTGTGGCATTGCACCGCCGCGACTCAAATTATCAGTCAGATGACGTCACGTTCGATTCAGCTGCCACACACCTGCTACACCGGCTCGCGGAGGGTTAAGCCCGATTAATTACAACGCGACATGCCATTAACATAAATATTTATGATAGCACAATATTTGACAAATCAATCATCTCGGTCAACGTTCGCCAGCACCACGTGCGACAACGGGGAGGAGATCACAACCGCATTCAGCGACTGACACAAAAGGAGTATGAGCGTCTTCTCTGGTCAAGGTCCCCGTGGACTTATATGGCCACACATATAATATTTACATTCATTAGTTATTGCCAATGTCACCATGCTGTAACGAGTCGACATGTGTGCGGACATGAAACCTTAACAAATGTAACATTTTCAATGCACATTACATTGCCGGTTACCATTGAATGGCATAAAGAAGACGTTTTTTAGCATATACATCTATATGACGAATAGAAGAATATAGGCCATTTTCCGAAAAAGGGTTTGACCGACGTTATTGCGATACAAACACTATTTAATGCGTTTTTCCCCATTACTGATTCATTTTTAACAGGATACCACAGTATTTCCTACGATATAAAATACTGACCCAATTAGATAGCCGAATTATAGGAAAAAATTAAGGAAATTGAACGCATCTATGAGATAAGTCGCGATGATAAATTTAAAAGGAAATCGTATACACATTAGAAAGAAATCATTATGTCATGCGAGTAAATTCGTGCGGTTTTTCAATACAGTAAACAGTAAAAGGATATGACCCAGTTCATGTGCCGTAAAATGTATGCATAATATAGAAAATAAACATATATTATCACTTTAAACATAGATAAAAAATATATAAAATTAGGATACTCACTTAGGGGTTTACGGCGCGTTTATGCCGAAAAAAATATGATAAATACTAACGTGAAAATCTGGCAAAACGGTTAGACGTCGAACGAATTTAATTGTTTGAACAATTTGCATAGCACTCCATCAATAAATCTATATAACCTGCCATAATTCTTGATTATACTATGCTAAATTATGCAATATCGTTCGTGTATACACATCGGCACAAATGAAATTAATCGAACACGATAATTAATTATATGTACATTTAAAACGAATAAATAACAATTGCAAAATGTGAACTAAACCTGCACGCGTTCATTATAATATCATTACTGTGCTATTATGAGAAAATTTTGGTAAAAATTTGAATGCATTTTTTATTCAATATGGCTTTTTATATATGAATGTGGATCATAACAATGCGAAATACGTGCATAATAAATTTAACAATTCATAAAATATTATATTATGTATATGACGTATCTTGACATTGATACCATATTGTATACTTATTTTATGGTTGGCTGCCGAAAAGATTTGGCGTGAAAAAAAAATTGAATAAAGAATTTGCATCAAATTAACGAAAACGGGATTTTCTGGACACTGTAAAAAATCTTGGAAAAGATATAGCCTTCTGCAAAACATTATGAGGGGAAAAGTAGAACGTAAACGGTGCTTGGAAGGTCCAGAATCGTTCTAGCTGACCAAAAATAGACATATTTATAGTGAAAAGACCAGTAGACCGCCTACGTCCAAAAACGAATAGAGCACTTGAATATTTTGAAAATGCTTTAAGTAAAATCTTTTAAGAATAAAAGATGGTACGATCGATTCCAAGAGGGCCGTGAAGAGATTGAGAATGACGAGGGTCATGGAAAGCACATCAAAATCCGACATAGTAAAAAAAAGTGAAGCAAATCATCATGAGCAATCGTCTAATCACTATCGGTGAGGTTACTGATGATGCTACCAAATCATTTGGATCATCTTAAGCATTTTTCAAATGCCTTGGGTAACAAAATATGTTGGCGTTGATTGGGAAAAAAATGGAATATATGAAAAGATCTTTAGACAAAAAAAAACAACGCCGCTATTATGCTTCAGTCTCCGCATCCTTTTGTGACTTTTCCCTATTCATGAAGACAAAAAACACACGAAAAACCAATGTTTTCCAACAATATAATAATACAAATTATTTTTATATAAAAGATTGTATCATAAAAACACAAATTCGGCTTGCTTTTTGTTTTTTAAAACCCGGCACTATCTTAAGGTTCTGTATTAGTCATATTTTTTATTAATTATAATAGAAGTACCGAAAAGAAAGCCATTATTTTGTATTTCAGTAATTATAATCTAGCTTGGTTCAATAAATAATATAAATTTAAATCCAACCGAAATAATATTAAAATTAACCAGTGTCGTGGTTTGACACTGCGGAGAATTTATGAGTGAGAGACTCATTCCCATTGCATCATTAGAATATTTATATGGACTTTATATCCATCGTAGTCAAATAAATAAATAATCGTTAATATTTAGCATGTAATATAATTAATTATATTTTATTGCTAAGGGTAAAATATTTAAAGATGACGGTTTTGTTTATTTGTATTTTATTTATTGATACATCAGTGAATCAGGATAACCTTCAAAATGCCACAAAATGCCCCGCTGAAGATCTTAGTTTATTTTAAAAATTATCGCATAAAACAAAACTCAGCAATGAAAAAAATGGTTCAATAAGACGCTTATTAATCATTATATCGTTGTTGTCACTCCGGCGTGACAATTGCTTATTCAACGCACAAGCCAGCGACACGTGCTGAAGTTATTTACATGTGTTTAATCAATTAAGGAGGGGATCTAGAACACATAAGTCTCGTAAATAAATTAGAGTTTTAGCTTTAGTTTTTATTCGCAAATTATTATGGCGTAGTTAAAGGGTTAAGGTACAAAAAATCACTTTCATACGCAGTTCAATTCGAAAGCAACAAGTTCTTAATGACGGAAGATGGCATTGTGCATTTACCACGCAATCTAATTATTAATTAATAAATATATTAAATTTATTAATAATAAAACGACATTCCGCAATTATTATCGACGATGATTGTATTTTTTTCAGATGGTTTTCAGGACATTCCCGCCGGTTTTCGAGCGTAATATTAAAATACGCATATGATATCATCTGTGCGACATATCATCACCATCATCATCATCATCTGCGGTGTGTATACATTCGCATATATAAGGTAAGTTGATACAATGGTGATGTCAGTTGCAGGTGGTTCCTCGCGCGTGCCGGATCGACAGTTGATTTCGTGACGACGAGACATGTGAATGTGCAATAAAGTGCGTTAAAATATTATTTTGACAGTTTGTGACATAAGAAAATTGACAACAAAAAAAAATTAAAACACCGTGGGCAGATTATCATAGAAAAAAAAATTAAACGCCCAGTTATCTTGCGTAAAAATATAATTATTTAGTGTTTTTTTCTTCGCGTAAAATTAATCGGTTATTTGCGCAATGTCGTCAATGTTTCGCGTTCGATAAATAAAAAAAATATTCGTATTCAAATCTTCTGGTTTTAATTGGCTTCGACATCTTTAAAAAGCAGACAGAATACGCGCGGTGTACTGTTGACATTTCGGGTCTGGTATTGCAATCGATGTGCAAAATATTGATGAGGACATGTATTAATGTTAAAAACTAGACATTTACATAAATATTCTAAATAATTCATGAGTGTTCGTCCTCAGAAAAAAATATTAACCCGCAATCGATGGGAAAATGGCGCGAAACGTTTCGACAAAAACATTTTTTTATATACGAATCCATTTCGGATGTTGAATACACAAAAAACAAATATATATACAAAGTCCAATATTGACATAAAGAATAATTGTCGAGTGAAAACTTCTTTTATATTGCGGGTATTCACACAAAAAGATATATGACATTAGTGTTTTGGCACTATTCATAAAACTACAGTGTTGCAACGGAGAAAATACCGCATATTTTTCACAAACTTTCCAAAAATCACAATAAACGTTCACAATTATCGCGCGGGTTTTTTTCATTGCCGAAGGGAGCGAGAAGGTTAAACGTGGCACATTGCTACGCCAGGTTCAAAGTTGCCAAAAAAAAAACTACTATTGATCTTTTGACTTTACATTCTCGCCATTATTGCGACAATTGTAATTAATACTTATAAAACAATTTTTTCGCAGCAAAAAAAAAATCAACATCGCAATATAAATTAATATTTATAACGTGCGCTTTAACGGTTAGTTATAAAAATTTTATCTAATATGAATACATTAACATGTGACATGGATTTATTATTGAGAATCTAATTCGGCACACGTCAATACTAATCAGCCAAAAACCAGAAAAACCTGATTCTGCATAATTAGTTCTGAAACAATCGTAAAAGTCGCCAACGAGCCATCCCGAATCGACGATAAATTCGAATATATATATATACATTGACAGTGGTTAAATTAAAACCGCATAAAACCATTCAAATATCCGTATTGTAATTTAATTATTATGCTATGGCATTCGCCACAATGCGATATAACGCCCTGGGCGTGTGTGTAATACCTTCGTTTGCGCCACACTGCGTTTGCGGCGCGGAGAAGGTTAATAACACGATTTTTTTTTCAACAAAAATTATCAATCGATGATTTTTCTTGCGAAATTGCGCAGTGTCACAAACGTTAAGATCATATTAAAAGTGTATTATTTTTTTTTTCATTATGTTTAACGCGTCGATTTGCAGATAATGCCCAAAAAATTGTTAAACAACAGGTGATTGCAATAAAATTCGATGAATCTCCGTGTTATAACCGTGTTATGTAATAGCATATTGAACACTGTGACAAATGGACAGCAATTAACCAGTGTGTATAGGGAAGCGAATCAATAGAGACCGCCTGTCCAAAAAGTGAATGATGACCGTGGACGGACAATCGTACGCGCCTAGGATCAAGATGTCGTCGAGGAGGCTGGCCAGGGCTTCCGCGGTGGCGCTTTTCGTTGCGTTAGCACTGAGTTTAGAAACCGCGGCTGAGGCCAACGGTGATTCCCTGGCCGCTCTCGACGATCAATCGCAGAGACACGATAGAAAAGTGAAAGTTATGGCGGTGGCCGCCGATCAAGTAAACAATGATTACAAAAGTGATATAAAATACGATCGATTAAGCGTGAGCGAGTCGATGGAGGACCGATCCGAAGCACTGAGTCAAGGGCAGCGAGTCAAAGACACGCGACAGGGAAGCAGCAGCACGGAAACGGCCGCTTTTGCCTCGATGGAGCGCTATAGAGATGACGAGGATCGTAGCGCGGACTCGACGCCGGTCAAGCAGTTGCCGTTCTTCATCGCGGACGACGGAAAATCGATCCAGCTTCCGCAGAGCGATGTGATATACAAAGAGACGGGCGAAGTGTTGATCCGCAATCGAAACAGCGAGAAGAGATCGGAGGACGGCGACACGACGTCCGGCGAGAACATCAAAGCGGCCGTGATGAAGCAAAACTATTTCAATATAAGACCCGAGAATTTAGGATTCAATAACTTGCAAGGATTCGTAATACCAGACGAAGAGCGGAAGTTCGATAAGCCGATGATCAGCACGTCGGAATCGCAGGAAAACGCCAATGAATACAGAAGGATCAAGATGATCAAAGAGCTGAACGATTTTCATGAAGAAGAATCGCACACGCTGAGCGATGAGATGGACACGGAAGAAAACATGGATACATCGACGAACGTCTACCCAATCAGCTACTTAGATAGAAATTTGAATAAATATGAAAGAACTGGCAAACAATCGATAAGCGAAGAGTTCGAAAACGAGCTTTCGCGTAAAATAGAGCGTCCGAAATCCGCCGATGACGAGAACGGTTATCTCAATTCAAAAGAGATCCTTGCGAACAAAGAATTCGCAGAGGGCATCGAAGAAGATAAAGAATCGATCGCAGAACGGGGCAGGCGAAAGGACAAGATAGTGCGTCATCAAGACGACGATCTTGTGGACGACGACTACGTGACGACGCAGCCTCCCAATCCTCTGGACGCATTGAGGGGTTATTTAGAAGACATTTATCTGCGCGGACCGATAGCGGTGGTCGTCGACACGGAAGAGAAGAGTCTGATGATGGCCAGGGACGCGTGGAACGCGATGGAACGCGCCGGCGGCATCCTGAACCTCACCGACCTCATCCTGATCGCCTACGAAAAAGACGGTGAGTACAACAACACGACACAATGCCATATTTGTTTCAGAAACTGTTTTTCAGCAAAAATGTAAATATTTATGCGCGGCACGTTCCGCGCCGAACGAGATCAAAGCTTGTTTCCGATGTACCTTGCAAAAATTTTGCATGCTGGGGTCCAAAAAATTGGACCACAGAAAGAAAATCACATAGGCGTGCAAATTCGCGCGACAAATCGGCGACTGCGTGACGCAATATCGGTCTAGGACACGCCGTCCATTATGCCGTGCTTTTCAAAGTCAAGGAATCGTATTTTTACTACACCGATAAATAAATTACAATAACAATTAAGAGACCCATCACAAAAGAGTCGATTTTTGCATTGACGCGCTACAAAAAAAAAATGTCGGATTTATTTACAAAATACTATCATGCGGCGTTTTTTTTTTTATTCCAAAAAATACAACGAAATCCTTGACATCATATATTAATATATAGCACAGGGTTAGTAATATAAATCATAAAAAAAATCATGCACGTTTACTCGCGGATTAATACGAAAAAAAATAAATAAATAATTATTGGCGCGCGACATTGCGGCGATTCTAAAACTTTTTCAAGTCGCGACATTATTCCGTTGACCTTTCGCGATGTCGTTGTGTTTACGTGTTATTCGGCGATTCCTCGATGCAATTACCGAAAACTGGTTGTCTTGTGCAACAAAGACGAACCGACCCGCCGCAGACCCTGTTCAATCAATTTTTCAACATTTCTACGTCATCCCAGTAGTTCGAAAATGAAACCGCACGATGGGGAAAAAAAATATTAATTATTGCAAATATTTGTCGAACACTCACAGTCAGCTGACCATAGCAAAAAAGCTGTGTACCATTTCCAGTTTATTCACATTGGCGAGCGCATTTGCATACCGTGTGTGGTTTTGGTAATCGCCAATCAATCTCTCGGTTCAATCGGTGAAGGTCAATCGATACGTTTTCGAAAAAGAATCGAATGTGAATGCTGCAATCTGGCGAGCATTGCCACTGAGGAGGCGTGTGGTGCCTCCGGCGGTTGCAGTTTGGGAAGGGCTGATCGGTTTAAAGCGCAAAGAGTGATTGAACATACAAAAACTATGATAAAAGGTCGCAAAAAAATTTCGACCTGAGATTATGACATATAAATTATAATAAACTCCTTGTGTTACGGCTCTTAAAAAGCTAATAAAAAAAAGTGTAAAATATCATGGGCACTATTGTAAAATATTAAATGATTATTTTATTGTTGGATGCCGAAAAGCTTTACGTGTTATGCCTGGCGCTTTTTTACTAGTGAAAAAAATGTAAAATGCATAAAAAAATTGTTTGGCCGAAAACAACACAGTAATATTGCCTCAACCTTCATATTCATTGGATATGGCACCTTACGATTCTTTCCCATACGCAAAGATGAAAAAAAAACTTGAAAGAACGACGTTTTGCCAATATTGAGGAGATAAAGACAGATTCGTTAATAGCAAAAAATGCGTAACTTATCTAATGGAGTTATGTTGTATGGGGTAAAATATTCAATTACATTCAACCCTCCTATAGCGCCGTGATAAGGACCAAGCTATAAAAACCCAACTTATAGAAGACGAGGGATATAACATTTGGGGTTACATTTTTTAAATTGTATTTTGTAAATTGAACGTAATCATTAGATCAAACGTATTTTTCATTAGCATATATTAAATGACCTTGTCATATTTTTCGTTTGTTCACGCGAGTCGTATATTTTTTGTCTACATTGACCTTTAATTTGCGCAGCAATGCATTATTTATTACAATATATGTAATAGGATTCTAAGAATCACTATAATATAAAGGGACTGCCACACACGCCATCCTATAGCATCCTATTAAAAGCGCTATAGAAGGATTGACTGTACATATTCATTTCGACTGTACATTTTTTAACATTGTTAAAATTTATTAAAATAACATTTTACCTATTTTCTAATCTCTAATTTCTCTAAGAGCCATTATATCCTGATATTCGAATTCCCATTGGTTGATATACTCCAATAAAGTGTCAACTGTACTTAGTTCCATGTTGTGAATAATTCGATTAAGAATTTCTTCTTATTTGATTGCATTTTCATTATTCTCAGCTGTTTGTAAAAACGATTTTGTAAACGACTGAGCTCACACAGCACGTGTCACTTGTACGTTTCGCTCGCACTCGGCACATCAAACCGAATGCGAGCAATCAAAACATCACGCGCCTGGAAACAGCAGCGAAATTGCAGACAATAAAGGACAATGTTTATTTATAATATTTTATCTTTAGATTATTTTAGACAAATAATCTAAGATTTGCGAGATGTAGGAATTATATTAAATTATATTAAAAATTATCAAGAAAAATTAAAAACTTGGGGTCCCAAATAGATCCCTTCGGCACAGCGTTGAAGTTTTCGTTAAACCTCAAAGCATTGTTAGATATATAAACATAGTTTTTCTGTTTAGAAGGACCTGCATTGTCTCAATCTCTTGTAAACATCTTATTTATTTTGTAATTAATATGCAAATAGTTTGGGTATCAACTCCATGTTCTTTTCATTTTCTTAACCCTTTAATTGCCAAGTCAATTATATGGATTTTTATCGAATGCCCCATTTTCAATCGTAAACTTTAAATAAAAAGGAACGGCTAAATATATTGACATTCTAACAATCACATTGCCTCTAAAAGATGCATTAATTTTCATTTAAAAATATTTATTCATAAATAAATTCGTAGGAGCGTTTGCCGTGGCGCTGATGGTTAGACCGATTTCGCGTGCCTGCACGCCGCGGCGTCTGAACGGTTAATATATAAATTTAATTCATTCACGGATAATCCGCACACGACTAATCAGACGTGTACTGCAAATATTTTTCGAGAACAACAAAAAATCTCTGTGTGCCATTTAGATACAATTGTTTTAATAAAACACTGGCGAACTGACCGTCCTCAATTTTCTTTGCTCTGCAGAACGAACACTCTCCGTTCATAGAAGTACGAATTACATATTTCCTTTTTGCGAAATCATTAAGATACGACTATATTTTATTTAAATTTTATAACACACGCAAAAACAGGAATTTGCATATACGAAAAAAAATTATGTAAAATGTTCGCTACGTATTACAACATTAATAATGAACTGATCAAAAACAAACATGTATGGAGAATATAGTATTTTTATGCAAATTATACGCAAAACATGGAAGGAAGTGGTCGCAATTAAGAATTATCAACGATATTATCGATTAATATGCAAAATATTTCTGCGAATTCTAATGAAAAGTATTTAACTAAAATGTGTTTTATTTAAATAAGTATTGATTTTAACTATTAGTGCGATAGAAATAGCTATTGACCTTTTATTGTTGGCTCAACAAATTATTGTTAATGCTTCTCGTATTTTAGGACAACAAAATGTTAAAATAAAGAGCTTTGTTGCCGGCGAGGCCGAGCGTTGGCAAAAATCTGAGACGATCGACAGCCTTAGGCCAAAATTATGAAAATATTAAAAAATAAAATAACGAATCCCTGATACGTCCAGCCGTTCAAAATGACAGTTTTCGAGCGCGGCAATAAAAATGATAATAAAAAAATGATACACGAGACACGTGATACAAGATATTGATGAAAGTTTTGTATCATGAATATTTATATGAAAGTGAAACGAATCTATACAAATTGGTATCTTTAGCGAAATATATGCATAGCATTGATTCACTTAAGTTCGTTTCTGGCTTAATGGCCATTCAGGGGGTTCCACACCACGATACTGGTATGTAAAATTTCTTGTCCAATTATAAAAATTTGCATTTGAATATGTACACACACATGGAATCGGTTATGTGTGTTTGATCCGACGAAAAAACGTATCACTCGTTTGGAAATGTACCGGACGTCAGTGAGTTAAGTACGTAGATCGCAAATGCAATCCGACAGGGACGCGATAAATAAATATCTACATCTTTATTACATTAATATTAAACTAAATAATGCGAATGCACGGTGGATGGGGAGCGTGTTCACGGGAATCGCGTTATGCGGGGTATGGTAACCAAAATCTTCAATAAGGACGCGGGAATAAACGTCATAGTATCATAATTTACGAGGCATAGGGAAGATGAATCGATTGCTTCGTCGTTTGTCGATCGGTTAATTATAATTACTCCAGAATAACTGTAATTAACCTAGACATAACCATGGGGTATATTGG